>JABXJD010000013.1:2165000-2440000 GCA_013375575.1 Percina caprodes
GTCTCTCTTTCACTCTCTCCGCCTCTGTTTGATGGATTTAACCCTCAGACAAGGCCGTGCCCATGCATCCCAATGACCTTGTTCATAAATAACGAGCCTGCGTGTGTGCTTGCATGTGTCTGTGTCTGCTGCATGCTGATCAGGTGGTTACAGCACTGACCCCCAGCAAGGGTTCCCAGTATCACATGAAGAGGAGGGGAAGCATTTTAATTTGACTTTGTGTGTGTGTGTGTGTGTGTGTGTGTGTGTGTGTGTGTGTGTGTGTGTGTGTGCGTGGGTGCGTGGATGCGTAGGTGCGTGTGCTCTGTGTGTGGGTGACAAAACCATAAATAACATAATGGCTTTCAATCTTTTCTATCCAAATTTTCCATAATTGACCATTTGGCTCTTTCAGGAGAGGATTACATGGGGGATTATTAGCCACCATACTCTTTTACACTTTCTTTTTTTTGCAGTTTTGGAGCTTATGCGGTAATGCTCTCACACCCAAACGTGGTGTTTTTGGCAAAACGGGGGATCTCCAAACCATCCTCTGCCTTGCCTGCGCCAAGGATGAGGTCACATATTCAGGTGCCTTAAATGGCGACATCTACGTGTGGAAAGGGATCAACTTGATGAGGACTGTGCAAGGAGCTCATGGGGTGAGTTTGTAAGATCAGCATGTTTTGTGCTTTGAGGGCCTGCTGTATGAAGTTAAATATGGTGCAAAGTGTGAGAGCGCCTAGATGCGACGTGAGCACTTGGAGAATATGATTTGAGAGCTTGTTTCAGTTTGACTGTTAAAAGTGTTGAGATAATTAAAAGGTTTTTACAGTATTTAGAAGAGGGCTGGCTGCTAGTAAGCTAACGCTTGCTTTCAAGCTACATAAATAAGCCGGACAGAGTTGAACCTCATCTGGCGATAGAAACCCTGCTGTCCCCCCCATCCAGTTGGCTCAGAGCTCCACAGACTAAGTCCACAGGTACAAATTAGTTTTGCGCCAAATGTATCGCAAGAAGTGTTGCAAAAGCCGAGGGCGCAGACTCGCCGCTGTGTGATGCGAGAGAGCACGCTGCAGCGACAGATTCGAGAGGTTGTAATCACTGAGTTGTGGTTGTACTGGAAAAGTGACTGAAGTGAAAAAAAGCTCTCTCTACAAGCTCTCCAATCATATTCTACAAGTGCTCACATCACGAACACTACAGATTTTTTTTTACAAGCTCTCAAATCCTATTCTACAAGTGGTCACATCGCATCTACACGCTCTCACATTTTGCACCACATTACCTTCATACTGTTGCACCATATATAAAAGTAAACTTAATCAGGGTCACGCTGGTTTCGTTTTATTCTACTCAGTAGAAAAGGATCAGCCTTTTGCTCCACAGGATTAAATGATATCTATGGGATCAACAGCTGGGTGAGGGGATGGGCGGTTGGGGGAGGGGATAATAACTACAGTACATGTTCATTGCTGCTTTTTGTACCAGCAAATGTCTTTTTTGGGTCTAACATGGGGCCTCCCTGTGTAAACAGAGACTCTTAGCAAAGAAGGTCATCAGTAGAGCTTTCCAGTAATAAAATAAAAAAATTTACACCTCCCTTAACCATGTTTTGTGTTATCTTGAGGTCACAATAGCAGGTTTGTAATTGTGAAAGCCATGTTAAACAAATGCTTGGCTGAGCAGCAGCACTATGTGGTCTGTAGCTGGGGCTGGTTCTGTCATTGCTCATTTATTGTGCAGATCCTCACTGACAGCCGGTCATTTCCTCCAGTCAGGGATTTTCAGCATGAATGTCTGTGAAGAAGGCTTTGCCACCGGGGGCCGAGATGGCTGCGTGCGGCTGTGGGATCTCAACTTCAAACCAATTACTGTCATTGATCTCAGGGAAACAGACCAAGGATATAAAGGTGATGTCAAACTGCCTCCTTTTTCCTTTAAACTGAGTACAGAAAGGTTGCAGGCCAATCTGTGGTGTTCTGGGGCACTGGAAGAATTTTGTAAATCTCCAAAAAAACTAACTTTATGCCATTCCTGTTCTCCTTACTAATCTAACATTTTCTTTCTTGTTCTCTATTTTCTCCATCTCTTGTATTTAAAATCTTGGACGTAACAGTAGCTAGAGGGGAAAATAGCCGAGGTGGGTAATGTCATTGCAGACGGAGTAAATAACCATCTGTTTGTAGCAGTCCCCATATTGTTCTGCTGTTCCTCTTGTTGTTAGTAAGTCCAAGTTCTGTTGCAGTTTCACACTGTATACAGATGTCATTTTCATATATGTATACAGCACATGCTTCCTCCATCCTCTTCTGGCTGTATTACCCAGAGTCAGTTGGCAGATTGGCTTGACAACATGTGCTGTCATTGTATTTTCCTGTTAAAATCTCCATCCTGGGTAGTCTGCAGATAACTACTTGCACCTCCTGTCTTTATTATCCCTGTTGTGTCTTTTATAATGACTGTATAAGTGTTGGCAAATGTCTGTCTGCCTTCATGTTAGCATCCTTTTTAATTTATTCCTGATTTTTAAGTGCATGTGTGTACTATTGATAGGGCTGTCTGTGCGCAGCGTGTGCTGGCGGGGAGATCACATCCTGGTGGGCACGCAAGACAGTGAGATCTTCGAAGTGGTCGTCCACGACCGCACCAAGCCCTTCCTCATCATGCAGGGTCACTGTGAGGGTGAGCTGTGGGCTCTAGCAGTCCACCCCACCAAGCCTCTGGCCATGACAGGAAGTGATGATCGCTCAGTCAGGTGAAGCTGGTGTCGTGTTACCACGATGTGCAAATAACTGATTTTGTTTAATTCAGTATAAACCAATTCATTTTGTTTTATTTTTTAATATCTAACAGTAATAAAGCAGTTATAAATGTCCCTATGCAGAAAAATACCTAATGCATAACACAACAGACACCACAAACATCATTGCTATGGTTGTTTGTAATCTCATCACTGCTTTGACTCTTCATCTGTCCTATTTCTAAAGGATATGGAGCCTTATAGATCATGCGCTGATAGCTCGCTGTAACATGGAGGAGCCTATCCGCTGTGCAGCTGTGAGCACCGATGGCATCCATCTTGCGCTAGGAATGAAAGATGGCTCCTTCACTGTTCTCAGAGTGAGGTGGGTACACATTTCAAAAGCCAAATAGGAAATCTTGATATGCTGTGAATGGCTACTATGATGAAAAACTTCATAATTTTGTGTCCATTGTAGCTCCTTATTCAAACTACTTTTCTCTGCTTCCCTCCAGAGATATGACAGAGGTGGTGCACATCAAGGACAGGAAGGAAGCCATCCATGAGTTGAAGTATTCCCCCGATGGGGCCCACTTGGCTGTTGGCTCTAATGATAATTCAGTGGATATATATGGTGTGGTGCAGAGGTACAAGAAGGTGGGTGAGTGCATCGGCTCCAACAGCTTCATCACACACATGGACTGGTCCACCGACAGCAAGTACCTGCAGACCAATGACGGCAGTGGCAGGAGACTCTTCTACAGAATGCCAAGTGAGTCACATAGTCCATGTATTTGAATCCTGTTCTCTGCAAAATACTGGCAATCGACAAACCAAAAAGAGTTGCTGCTTTAATATGATACTGTCCCTGAGCTTCTTTGTGTATGTTTTTGTCTTCTGTTGAGGTGGGAAGGAGGTGACCAACAGGGAGGAGCTGAAGCTGGTACAGTGGGCTTCGTGGACATGTGTGTTGGGCCCTGAGGTTAATGGAATATGGCCCAAGTACTCAGATATCAATGACATTAACTCTGTGGACGCCAACTTTAACAATCAAGTCTTAGTAACAGCTGATGACTACGGATTAGTCAAACTTTTACGATATCCATGTGTAAAAAAAGGTAAAAAGAATAAGGGTTTAGTAGGGTTAAGTACAGATGTTCTGATATAGTTATCTACTGTGTTACTGATATGTTTCCTCTTGATTTTAGGTGCAAAATTTAAAAAGTATTTAGGTCATTCAGCCCACATAACCAACGCCAGATGGTCACATGACTACCAGTGGGTCATAACTATTGGTGGTGCTGATCACTCAGTGTTCCAATGGAAGTTTGTTCCAGAAAGAAAGTCTAAAGAGGCTGTACATATAGCAGCACAAGGTAAGATAATACCCTGGCCCAGTCATTATTTAACCGTAATATGGGAATATATTTTCCCAAAAAAGAGATTTTTATTTTATCTTCTGATCAATCTGATTAGTGATTTGCAATCAATCTACAGTGTAACATTTTAATGTACCTTTGTGTAAAGAACAGTGACTTACATTACACATATTACTTATTTCACAAAATCTGTGGCTCCTGCCAACAAGACATTATCTGATTAGGTGGGGGTAGAGAACCGTGATGCAAATTTTGATGTCTACTCAATCTCCCACTCAAATACTGCAGTGTGCAACAAAATTCCTTTAAAGGAAGATTTCTTTGGGGAAATATACCTGTTAACGCTAAAGCTCACTAATTGAAAACATTCACAAAAAGAAATATGAAAATGACATGAAGTTTGACAGACAAGTCAGCATTACGCAAGCTTTAATAGAGAGTTTCTGATAGGCATTTTTTTTAAACTTTGGACAGAGCCACGTCAGCTGTTTCCTCTTGCTTATGCATAGCTAGGTTAATCATCTCTCTATCGAGCTCCATCCTTAAAGAAATAGTTTGACAGATTGAAAAATACTAATAAGAGATAGATGAAGGTTATTGTTGCCACTCTTGTGTCTGTATGTAAAATACGAAGCTATCACAAGCAGCCGGTTAGCTTAGCAAAATACACAAATACTTAAAAATAAGGAAAATAAACAGCTTGCCTGGACAACAGTAACAAAATCTGACCATCATCACCTTTATCCCACCAGCATCCTGTACTAGCTAAACCACCAGCAAGCAATGTACTATATTGTTCCCTTTCCATACTTTTTGCTCATGAACTGCCGTTTCTATAAAGCTTTGCAAAGGAACAGCCATTACATTAATTAAGACAAATCCAATAAAAGCGAACGAAGCTTGGAAAGTAAAATTGCATTGTCATTCCCAAGTCATATTTTTTCCAGAGACCGAGCGCAGCTGTGCTTTCTGAAATTAAAGCACATACTAACTGCCTTTCCTTTTAATTTTGCTAATGGATCTTGTGAGTAGCCGCCCTTAGCTGCCAGTTCTGCTTATTGCCTTGTCTTGGCACGGCTTCACTGTGCTGCATCAGCATTTTTCATACATTTGTTTTGTCACTGTAAAGCACGACTGCCTGATAAAAAGGAGATGTCACAGAATGATGACATGATTGACACTCGCTTCCATTGAAACAGGATGCAGTGTTGTTCACTGTGTGTGCAGAGGAATATTTGTCTGATTTAGAGGCATGGAAAGATTTTGTTGCCGAGGTGTGATGCAACCTTGTTTCTGCCCGCAGAGACCTTGGCAGACTCTAACAGCGAAGAATCAGACTCTGATCAGTCAGATGTACCTGAGATGGACTCAGAAATTGAGCAAGAGACGCAGCTCACGTATCGACGACAGGTTTGTGATTATATTGAGATGTTCCCCTTGTTTCCTGATAATCATATCAACAGAAAAGGTAAACACTTTTCTATGTGTATCCAGGTGTATAAAGAAGATCTACCTCAGCTCAAAGAGCAGTGCAAAGAGAAGCATAGAGCAACAGCCATGAAGAAAAGAGAGCGAGCACCGGGGAGTGGGGTGAAGCTGCACTTCATTCATGGGTAGGCTTACTCTGTAGCATCATGAAAGAGAATCTCTGGAAAATCTTATATTGTTTGATGAATTTCAAGTAGACAAACATTTACAAATTGGAGACATCTCACTTTGTAATTAAGCCCATAATATACCATAGTCTTTTTCCTCTTTGGTTGTTTGCAGCTACAGGGGTTATGATTGCAGGAGCAACCTGTTCTACACCCAGACCGGAGAGATAGTCTACCATGTAGCTGCCATTGGGGTTGTGTACAACAGACAGCAGAATACCCAACGTTTTTACATGGGCCATGATGATGACATCCTCTGTCTAGCTATCCACCCCCTGAAGGACTTTGTAGCAACAGGCCAGGTAATATAAAATACTTGTTTCTTTTAGTTTATTTTTATTGCTCATCATAGATGAGCTGAGGGTGATTCTTTGCCATATCAGACTCAAAAGTAGCTTGTGTGAATGGGTTGAACTAAGTAGATTGTGTACATACTTTGGATGTTCTTGTCCACCAGGTCGGCAGAGATTCCTCCATCCACATATGGGACACAGAAACGTTAAAACCCATGTCTGTGTTGAGGGGTTTCCACCAGCTTGGGGTGTGCGCTGTGGACTTTTCTGGTATTTCAGTGCTTTTTTTCTGAGACTGCTTTTAAGTTCTTTTATCCAGACAGATTTTACATAACATACTTTTTATTTTTACAAATTCTTCAAGACATCCAGCTTTCACAGGGGAACAAAAAACTTGTTTTCCCACCCACTTTACAAGCAACATCAAAACACCTATTTCGGCTATCTTTTAGTCTCAGAAGTGTGACGGCATCAAGATAGAGCTGTGTCCCTACTCTTAATAATTGGCCCCAAACATAGGCAGCATGCTGATCTGTTTGTCAGTGTCAGTTAATCACGTAGATCAAACCCACCGGGCTGCTTTCATGTTGCTAACAAGGCCCAAACTTCACTAAACCAAAGCAGGAGCTGGTGTTGTCTGTGCTGAATGGTTTTGGTTTTCTCTCCACAGTGGATGGAAAACGGCTTGCCTCGGTGGGCCTGGACGACAATCACACCATTGTGTTGTGGGACTGGAGGAAGGGGGAGAAGCTTTCTGCCATGCGGTTAGTGTTGCCTTCAGACCTTTCATCATACAGTATGTGCTGTCCCCATGACCAAAAAGCTTTGACAAACCTTCCTATTAATTCTAAAGAGTGTTTGAGCGCTTTTCGTTTAAATATGGACATTTATTGATGAGAGTTGAATGGAAGCCACTTTGCTGTGCAGAGCTGACAGTGTGATTGATGGAGAAGAGGAAGAAGGGCAATTTCCTTTTCATAATAGGAGGCGTCTCTACTGCAACACTTAACCCTGACAGAGTCTGAATGGGTATAGTAAGAATTTGCCCCAGGGCCCCATTTGCAGATCACTAATTAAAGAGAAATACTTTTAATCTCCATGGGCTCATCCTGGCACTTCATATATTAGATTTTATTTCGACAAGGAAATACAAACGGATGTTCTATGTGTGTGTGTGTGTGTGTGTGTGTGTGTGTGTGTGTGTGTGTGTGTTTTCGGGTTACAAAGCAATACAAACGGGTTGCAAAAATAATCAAGTAATAAAAAGGATAAATGGAAAGTAGTACTTGCATTGTTTTTGTCATGATATCCAATCCAATCCACTTTATTTATGTAATATGATTTTAACAAACTCATAATAGAGAATAAATAGATAACACAATAAAAGCACAATAAAAAGATGAGGTACCAGATATAACCTGGAAACCAGCAGGAATCAGAAGTATCTAACTAGAAAACATCTGCATCCATAAAAATCTCTTCTTTTGATTTGTTACTTCACATTTAGCATCTACTCCATTGGAATTCCCTCTGGCTAGTTTGGAGCAGTGCATTGGGTTGTTCTCCTGCGTGTTGTGTGCCAGGCTCTCACTGCAGCTCTGGGACAGCTTGGAGCTGCACTAATCTCCTTTGTAGACCCTGGTGGGCAATGAAGTGAGGCTGGCAGAGGGAAATGGGGCCTGACAAAGCCTAGCTTGTCCACCGCCACTGTCTAGTCTTCAGCTGGGAGAGGCAGAGTCGGTGTTAGAGGGAGAGGATCATAAAGGGCTATGATTAGAGAACTTTATTTTAACTTTACATAAGTATTTATTTCTCCAGTTTGTTTGTAATGCTTATTAGGGAGCCGTCCCTGAATGTGTATCAAAACCACAATCCCTCTTATGCCATGCTCAGTTTATTTTTTTAAAGATTATTATTCATTTGTGTTTTTAATTACAACAACAAAAACACAGCTCTCTAAGAGTGCTCTAAGACAGTTATCTATTTTACAATGTTAATCCAGTCCTCAGGCTATGTAATACATTGTATCTGTGGGATGGATTTATTGTGTCTATTCTGAAACATTTTGAAACTCCAAACTATGCAACTCAGTTTGGTTATAAATGCACGGAAACAGAGTGAGGAATATTTCTGCATTTCTGTGCTATAATTAAAGAATCATCAGTTCACTCTGCCCTTGGATCGTTGCTTAAAGCCGTATTTATTCTTTTTATATTTCAATTTTGTCATTCCAACTATAAGAAATTAAATGTTGTTTCTCCCGAGACCAAGGTTTTAGAAGAGATAAAACCTAAAAAAGTCTTAATTGTGTGGATGCTTGAATTTTATTGTTGACAAATTTAATGTTTTTCTTCCATACATATTTTTTTATATTTTTCAGGGGAAGCAAGGACAAGATATTTGTTGTCAAAATAAATCCCTACCTTCCTGACAAGCTCATCACAGCTGGTGTGAAACATATGAAGTTTTGGCATAAGGCTGGTAAGACCCCTGTTTTTATTTTTTATTATTGACTAGCAGTTACTCTTAACAAGCAGAACTTTGGCTTAGCTGTGACACATCTTACTGTGAGTTGACTGTTTTTTATTAAGGTGGGGGTCTAATTGGGCGCAAGGGGAACATGGGGAAGACGGAGACTATGATGTGTGCTGTGTATGGCTGGTCGGAGGAGATGGTGTTTTCAGGCACATGCACGGGGGACATTTGCATTTGGAGGGACATGTTCCTGATGAAGACTGTCAAGGCACATGACGGCCCTGTTTTCAGTGTGCACGCTCTAGAAAAGGTACCACAGGGAAAAGGGCTTTTTCACTGAGTTTTTCAGAATAAAATCAATGATGAACATTAGATTAGAGGTATATTTTTCTGCCGGTGTCCCTTTTTGTCTAGCTTTTGTCTATCTCTTATTATAGTGTGTAGTATGTAACATTGAATTTATTCTGACAGTGACATGTTCAACTAGCAGGACATCCTTGCCGCTTTAAATGTGCCATTATATTATCGTCCCTTTAGGGATTTGTGACTGGAGGAAAGGATGGTGTAGTTGCTCTGTGGGACGACACTTTTGAGAGATGCCTCAAGACCTATGCTATCAAGCGAGCGGTCCTAGCTCCAGGCTCTAAAGGTAAAAATGTCATCCTGTCCTCAGTTATCATCCACTGTTCTTGGATTATTTTTAGTTCCAAAAATGTTAGACAACCATCCAATGCAAATTCAGTTAATACGTTCAATGCTTGTAGCTGAGATGAAGATTGCTCACGCTATATATAATTGACTCTACAGGGCTGCTCTTGGAGGACAACCCTTCCATACGTGCCATATCTCTGGGCCATGGCCACATCCTGGTGGGGACCAAGAATGGAGAAATCTTGGAGGTGGACAAGAGTGGCCCCATCACTCTGCTGGTCCAGGTAAGATACTATTAAAAATAACCCCAAAACCTGCCACAAGTCTAATAATAATCAGATTCCACCCACAGTACACTTTACAATCCTACACAGGGTATTCATGAGAAAACTACCTGGAGTTTTTCTGCAGTATGATCAGCTGTAAGGTGACTTTTCCCAAGTTATTAAAGATTTAAAATATTGAAGATGCAATTTTAATTGCATTGTGACACTTTTGCCTTGGTGGTGTGTTCAAGGGTGCCCTTGTGGTTTTATGGCTGCAAACATTTTAACTTAAGAAATACATGTTATGCTTTTGGAAATAGTCAGCAGTAACAGATCAATAACAGATGTATATCCATTTTCTGGTTAAAAGGCAAAAACATACAACCCTACCAGCTAAGCCCTTTAGTGGGATTTTAACACTACTACTGTCTATTTCACACAACAACTCAGAATCACCAAGGAGGTGGCTATAAACATTAATTAATTATTGCTGTTTAATGGGAGATTGTTAATTTAGTTAAATCATCCTGCAGCATCTCCCAGGCTCCCCTGATTGTAGGCAGACAGAGCCAATGCTATTGATTGCCCTTTTCAAATGCTTTAAAACACAAGATAGATGGAATCAGTTGATGAAAGAACCAAAGATTATCTTCAGTCAGCTGTTGTATAGGTAACAGGCTATGTAAATGCCCTGTGGAACATCAAAGAGAATTATAATATGGGATACATATGGTAACTCTAATTGATTACACTGCTGATTAAGATAAAGATTAGGCCAATGTTGTTGCTGTTCATATATGACGCAACACACCAGCTGCGAAAACAGATTATTTTAGACTTTTCTTAATTCCATGATGAACCCTCATTTAGTTACACATTAAAAAAAACAAAAGAAAAATAAATTTAGTAACACAGGGATAAGACTTTTATTTATTTATTTTTAGGTTTTCTAGGCTCCCTTTTCCTTTATTACCTAAAAGTGAGTCAGCTATCAACAAATGAAATTATTAAGCTGTTGTGTGTGTCTCCAGGGTCACATGGAAGGTGAAGTGTGGGGCCTGGCTACTCATCCTCATCTTCCTCTCTGTGCCACCGTCAGCGATGATAAAACCCTGCGCATATGGGACCTCTCACCCAGCCACTGCATGCTGGCTGTACGCAAGCTCAGAAAAGGTGAGTCACTGCTCAAAAACTAACAGATGAGTGTATTTTCTGACAGAAATTGTACTGGCTCCAGGGCTTTAACAAACACATTGTCCTCCACAGGCGGCCGTTGCTGCTGCTTCTCCCCTGATGGCAAAGCTTTGGCGGTGGGCCTGAATGACGGCAGCTTCCTCATTGTGAACGCAGACACCCTGGAGGACTTGGTGTCCTTCCACCACCGCAAGGACATCATCTCTGATATCAGATTCTCTCCAGGTCTGCCGCTCACCTCCGCATTTCTTCACCCTGACTAAACTACCCTGATATTCTGTCTGAGAAGTAAATTGACCTCTAATATCTGTGTGCCCTTCAAAGCATCTTAGTGTATGTATGATGCAGAAGTTCAGCAGGTACACATATTTTCATCTTGCTGTGAGTGGGGGAGATATTGCTGCAGGCTTGACCCAAATAAATGGCTTTCTGTAATAAGGCCAGACAGAGAGGAAGCAAAAGGAGAAACAGTGGGGGCGGACAAAGTGAGAACAAGAAACTAAACTCTCTTTCGCCTGGACACTTATCCTCAGTCCACAATGCAAGGGATCCTGTTTCTCAACCCAACACCCTACAGAGAGCCTACATCTGAGAGTATAGGTCACTGTATAGAGCAGTGTAATGCTGAGCAGGAAATGAGTTTCAGTATGGTTAAAGTAGTTAAAAATCCATGGTAAAGGCTTCCCAAGCGGGTCAGCAATGACATATAAGTAGCTGCCTGTTCAAGTCTTTTTCTATGTCTTTTATACCAATAACTGCCTGTATACATATTATTTATATTTATCTTAAGATACATGCTATGCTGATGCTGAATGCTGTGGTGTTTAGTAGGTGGTGTTTAGTATGTTACCATGTTCATCATTTTGTGATGTGTTGGATTGCTAACATTTGCTAGTTAGCACACAAAGTACTAAAGTACTAGAATGATGGTGATATCATTAGTTTTGCAGGTATTAACCAAAATATTGGACAAATTAAATATTTGACCTCATACAGACGTTTCAGTCAGGAACACTCTCGTGATAGATTTAACCATTTATTGCAACAAATGGAAATACAATTATAAGATAAGACAACATAAGATAGACTATTATTAATCCCACATTGGGGAAATTCTTATGCTACAGCAGCCCCAAAGAAAAAATGTACACACATAAGAATAAAAAAAATACACATTAAATAGGAGAAAGAAATTATAATAAGAAATAAAAAAAAAATAGAATTAGTTATAATATTAATAGTAATAATACAAACATATTTACACTATAAACACCCTTATATAAGCAGATTCTTTATTCTTGGCGCTGATGGCTCCGCTCTTGAGAATGCTCCCTGGATCAGCCAAGCAGCATGCTAAGCTGAAACACGGAGCAGAAACCCACCTGGGTATAAAAGAGTGAGCCAAAAGAAAGACATTGACAACCATTTTAAAATTTAGGTCATGAGTCACTCAGAACTAGAAAGGTGGAGGCTGAGGAGTTGAAGGCAAAGCGTTGCCAGCAGCAACAGCAGCAGCAGCAGTGAGGGAAGCAGCGTCAGTGTAGCAGGGACCAGTGAGGAGGGAGTCACAATAAAACAACCACCTTGAAGTGAGAATGGCTGTGATTGGTGTGTATCTGATAGGAATGAGAATCTTGCATGAACTAACATTAAGCTTCATCAGATGAAAAGTTAAGGTATTACCAGAGTTATTGCAATTGATCCTGAGGTGGACATGAATGAAATTTTACGGCAATACAACCAATGGCTGTTGAGATATTTCAGCTTGTCGGGGGCAACTGTCTGAAACTGACTCTCCTCTTTCGTTTGTTTGCTCAGGTTCTGGGAAGTACCTTGCAGTAGCATCAGGAGACACTTTTGTGGATATTTACAATGTAATGAGCAGCAAACGGGTTGGGGTGTGCAAAGGATGCCTCAATTATATTACCCATCTGGACTGGGACAAAAGAGGTAAACATGCTTCCTTAAATACTATTGTCTCAGTAAATCCTTGCTAACGACTGCTAAAGAACCAATTGTGGATTCAAAATGTCTCTGTCAAATACATAGTTAAACATCACAGCCCATTGGGCTCTTTTATTCCCAGGAAAACTACTCCAAGTCAACACAGGTGCTAAAGAGCAGTTTTTTTTCGAGGCTCCTCGCGGCAAGAGGCAGACTATCCCAGCTACAGAGGTAAGCAAGGAGAAATGGCACAGAGAGAAGCCCTGGTTAGGGTTATGCTGTTGGCCCACATATTCCCTTTAGGATCAGAGGAGGATCGAGGAGGGGAATGAAGCATTAGCACGGTCCTCTTTTAACCAGTATCATTCTACCTTTTTCAGTGGAGGTGGGATAGTTTTTAGGTTGCTACAGCAGGATGTTGTACCTGTGTACCTTGCCAAGACATCTGGCAAGGTACACAGTGGGGGGAAGCATTAAGAAAAAAAGGGTACAAGGTGGTAAATGCTGCTAAGTTGTGTCTCGCTGGAGCGATGTCCTCTCCTACTATGCCTTTGCTTGTTCGTCTTCGACTTTCCCGCTTTCCCTCCCACGCATTTCACTCCTCTCCTGTACACTTGATCACAGGATCAATATTGACAGGCAGAGACAGTGGTTCGGCTCTTACTTCTTTCCGTATGATTGACCTAAGTGTAATCAAAAGACCGTGCAGCAGTCTCTAGGACTTTTAAAGAACCAGTTTTTAACATTTCACTGTAGCTCATCTGCAGATGGTCCAAAAAGCTGCAGCATGTTTTCTAATACATATTTGTGGCTCTATATATTGGCTGCCTATAGAGGGTCTCCATGAATTAAGTTATATTCTATTGCTCTTGTGTTTGTTACTATTGTGCTTGTTTTATAGTGCTATATAAAATTCATCTTTACGTACTTGACTCAGATGGAGAAGATTGACTGGAGCACATGGACGTGCGTACTGGGAACGTCTGTTGAGGGCATCTGGCCTTTAATCAACGAGGTCACTGAGGTAACCGCTGCCTGCCTTAGTAACGACAGGAAGGTGCTAGCAACGGGAGATGACTTGGGATATGTCAAGCTCTTTAAATACCCTGTTAAGGTAAGGCACAATGCATAATTATTTGTATTATCTGGTTTAAACGCCTCATGACTTAAGGTTTTTGCAAATATAATGTCAATTTCTGTGTTAATGTCAATGTTATAAAATGTTCTCCCTCTCCCCCAGGGGAAGTATGCAAAGTTCAAACGCTATGTGGCCCACAGCACACATGTTACCAATGTGCGATGGACCCATGACGACAGTCTCTTGGTGACGGTCGGTGGGGGTGACACATGCCTCATGATTTGGGCCCATGAGCCCGAGGGCCACCGGGAATTTAAACAGTGCGACAGTGAGGAGTCGGACATCGAGAGTGAGGATGATGGAGGTAAGAGATTAGCTTCCTTTGAAGTTTTTATCCATTGAATGTTTCTATTGCTAAGATCTGTACCATTCTTTCACCAGGTTACGACAGCGATGTGACGAGGGAGAACGAGATCAACTACACCATCAAGGCCTTATCCACCAACATGCGACCCATGACGGGTGTAAAACCCCACTTGCAGCAGAAAGAGCCCTCTGTGGATGAAAGGTATCTGTCATTGAAGCTTTGATGAAGCTTTGCAGCTCAGGATGCTCCTGCTTGGTCAGATTATAACGTTTAGGAATTCCTGCTTGTCATTGCACACAAAAGGCTTCTGCATCAAGATAAAGTCAAACCTGCCTTCTTCAGTTAACATTTCTTTTCTTTTCCTGCGTGAAATTCCTGCCCTGTCCCTGCCCTTTTGAAATAACTCATCCTTTTCTGCTCTTCTTCTTTCTTTTAATGACTGTCCATCTGTCATAATCCTGCTTCGTTCTTTCATTCTACTTGAAGACAAGGGGTGGTCAGGTAAGCTCTCATGTTCATGTATGTTGATTTTGGACTAAAGATTAAGCAGTTGGCATAGTTGAAATATGTATGATTACGGAGAACAAACACTTTATTCGACTATATCATGTTTGTTTTTTTATTTATTTTGTTTGTTATTTTTATAAAATGCTTTGATGTCTGTGAAGTTTCCTCAGCACAAATCCAGCCATTTTAATAATTAACTTTTCAGTGTTTTGACATTCTTTTGGTGGTAATCCACTTGCTAATGAGCTGCTGTTCTGAAGGGCAGGACAAATTGGGCTAACAGTTTAATTTAATTTACTTCAGTCCATCTTTGTAGTCAGCAGAACAATATCTGAATGGGTTTTAATAATGAGTGATTCTAGGGAAGTGGCCGTATTGTGGAAGTATTTTTAATGAAGTATTGTTTATATGTCTGGTCTTAAACGGTCTTTACAAGCATAATCACACTTTCCATCATTAAATAATAATCCATAAACCACCTTTAAGTGTGTCATTTTGACAATGATGCAAACATCCACCTAGCATCGTCTGAGCAGCTGTTGTCAGGACTTCAGTTGTCATGGTTACACAATGGCGCTGACTCCTGTGTTTTATGTCCTCAGTGTTGAGGTGTTTCTTGTGTGTGTCCGCTGGGCAGCAGTGAACGCTGTGAGAAACATTTTCTAATTCTCACTTTTTCTCTGTTATTGCTGCCATGAAGAGGGTCAAGGTAACTGCTTACTTTATGGTTATTTTATCACTTTAAAAAATACACACGGGCATAGCTAACCTGGTGGAGTGAGCGCCCAGGTACAGCTGCTGAGTCTTCATGTATGTCCAAGCTGTCCTTTCAAAAATTAAGACCTCAAAAAAATACACAGCTGTTTTGGCTTGTCTTTTAGACACTTTATAGTGTTTCTTACACCTTGCATTGACTGTAAAAGAAGATCATGGTAACAGTTTGTCCTTATGTGACAGTCTTTGCATTATCAAAAATTTTTGGACCATTGTGTTTTAACTATGCACTTTAAAAACATTTGTAATTATAGACAGATTTCCTTCCAAAGAAATCGTAGAAAGTTATTTTGCTGATTTGATGAGTGAAACTGTATTTTCCAGCAACAAATCCTGACATCTATTTCATTCGTTTGTGACTCTTTTAATGGCATAGTATTGACTGACTACAGATGATTCTTAGCATTTCACTCTCTATTGAAATGTTCCCTCTCAGTCACCTTATTCAAACATCATCCTTGTATTGCTTTGCTGATATAAACTCTTTATGCACTTGACATAAAAAAAAAAGATCCCACTTCTTTTCCTTTCTTTTGAGATAAAACATCACCTGTTTGTGTGCACATACATTATAAGCAAATGTTTGTGGAATATTTTTACATAATAGTCAGAATAGTCAACAATGTATCGTGATTATCATCATCATCAGCTGGACAAGCAGCTCTGCAGCAGCCCTCTTATCCCAGTTGTCTGTTTTAGGCCTCCTGTCAGCAGAGCACTGCCACAGCCGGAGAAGCTTCAGACCAACAATGTTGGCAAAAAGAAGAGACCCATTGAGGTAAGAAGGACCTTACGTCTTTACCAAAACACTGCAAACTAAAAGAGCTCCTATATACAGATGGGGAACTATGTGAAAAGGTGGAGTCAGAAAATGATTCAAAATCCTGGTTCCTAATGTGATTAGTCTATCTGAAGAAACAGTGTGTTCTGTCCAGACAGCCACTGTGGGGACTCTGATGATGCTGTAATCCAAAAATGACATACTACTT
This sequence comes from Percina caprodes, assembly GCA_013375575.1. Lineage (NCBI taxonomy): Eukaryota > Metazoa > Chordata > Actinopteri > Perciformes > Percidae > Percina > Percina caprodes. Next base: position 2,181,295 of record JABXJD010000013.1, read on the forward strand.
CAGCCTGCAGCTGTCTCTGAACTTCCTTGTTGTCATGGTGTTGACCTTTCTGACTTTCTCCTGGTCTTTTTCTGACTCCCCCACAGGACCTGGTGTTGGAGCTGGTGTTTGGTTACCGTGGCAATGACTGCCGCAATAACGTGCACTACCTGAACGAGGGAGCGGACATTATCTACCACACTGCCTCAATTGGCATTGTGCTTAACTTGACAACCTGTAAGTAGATGGTTACTATTCACTACCTGTAAAGCAAACCTAGCATACAAGTATTTTATTGTGTGTGTGTGTGTGTGTGTGTGTGTGTGTGTATGTGTGTGTGTGTGTGTGTGTGTGTGTGTGTGTCTTACAGCCTGCCAAAGTTTCTACGTAGAACATAGTGACGACATTCTGTGCCTGACAATAAATCAACATCCCAAATTCCCCAACGTGGTGGCAACTGGCCAAGTAGGTATGTTTGTGAGAAGTTGACCTCCTGTGTCACCAGCCGCCATTTTTCTTCCTTGTATCCTGTGTTGTGAATTGTACAGCGGGATTATTGTACATGACAGACAGATAGCCCCTCCTACAAGCTTTTCTGTATTATAGAGCAAAATTACCACATTTTGCATACATGAATAGTTGTGGGATTGTTGCGCATGTTGCATTTCTCACAGAGAGACACACACAAAATAATAATAATAATAATAATAATAATAATAATGATACACACCTCAATATTTTGAAATTAGAAGCATTTGTTGAATGCAAAAACAACTACTGTTTAGAAAGTCTTAAAGAATTACGAATAATGTGTTAGATCTGTCAATAAATTAGATTTTTTTATTTTCAGGTGATACTGGTGACATGTCAGGTAAGGACATTTCAAAATGAGTTTTCGTGTAAAACAGGAAACTTGATGTTAATGACAATTCAATAACTATTGAACGAAAGTCGGTATGGTTTCAAATTATTATATTAACCACGTTACTGCCATCTAGTGGTCACTTGGTTTGTGGCCTTTACCTCATGCAAACCTTGTTATTTCTATGAATCATGTTTGGAAGCACTTTTGCTTTGTTGTAGATTCACAAAACATCACATAAACATCTAAAATAAAGTATAATTTAAAAAGCTATGAAAGAATTTGTCTGAACTGTAACCTATTATGGTTTTGTCAAATTTGAGTATGGAATTTTAAGACACTTAATAAACATCCACCCAACAATATTTTGAGGAGAGGGTTTACACATGAGTCGGACGCAAGAAAGAAAGAAGTGCATTTAGTTAAATTTAGACAAATCATTCTTGTCCTCTGTCCATCAGCCACGTCTCCATCTATCCATGTGTGGGACGCCATGACGAAGCAGACGCTATCGGTGCTGCGTTGTTTCCACTCCGGTGGGGTTTGCTCCATCAGCTTTAGTGCCACAGGAAAACTCCTGCTGTCTGTGGGCCTGGACCCTGAACACACCGTCACCATCTGGAAGTGGCAGGAAGGTAAAACAATCTTCCCGTACACTTTGACCTAATTCTTGGGATTAGAAAGTCCCACCAAAGTTGAGAGATCATTCTTTCGCGGCGCTCTGCTTCTTTTTTTCAGGTGCCAAAGTGGCGAGCCGGGTAGGTCACACCCAGAGGATCTTTGTGGCTGAATTTCGTCCGGACTCTGACACACACTTTGTGTCTGTGGGGATCAAACATGTGCGTTTCTGGACGTTAGCTGGTCGTGCATTGCTCAGCAAAAAAGGTGTGCTGAGCTCCATAGAGGATGCCCGGATGCAGACCATGCTGTCTGTAGCATTTGGAGCTGTAAGTGACTTTTAACCAATATACCAAAATGTGAAATCCTAAAAATGTTTACATTTGACCTCTTGACATCTTTCTGCTTTAATGTGCTGTGAATTGTTTTTGCATTGCTTTGCTCTCTTAGGCCACTAGATTAGTGCAGATTTGTTTTCTTTTCAGAATAACTTGACATTTACAGGTACCATAAGTGGGGATGTGTGTGTGTGGAAGGAACACATTCTAGTAAGAATTGTGGCCAAAGCTCATACGGGCCCTGTTTTCACCATGTACACCACACTGAGAGATGGCCTCATTGTCACCGGGGGCAAGGAAAGACCGTGAGTGCTGCTTTGTTACATTAATACAGTATACTACATATTAGTCAGCTCACACTAGCAGGGCTGGATGGCCTTGATACCAGATAATGGAAAACATCCCTTTGCTTTTATGATTAGTTTTGTATATTGTATATTTGTATTCATTCATTCATTTGCAATAGTGTTCTCATCCAAATTAATGTGATATCAATATGACTATACAGATGATAAATGCCTACATGTTAGTTAAAGCTGTGAATTTCATCAGCTGAGGGATGAAATCCACATATGTTTTCCTCCACAGGTCAAAAGAGGGAGGTGCTCTGAAGCTCTGGGACCAGGAGCTGAAACGCTGCCGAGCGTTTCGATTAGAAACCGGACAGATTATAGACTGCGTTCGCTCTGTATGCAGAGGAAAGGTAGGTTACAGATAATATTGCCCTCAATAAAATGATCAAGCTAATTGCAAACTTCATCATGTGTATTTTTAAATAATACTATTTTTGCTGATTTCTGTGTCAGGGTAAAATCCTTGTGGGGACCAGGAATGCAGAGATCATTGAAGTAGGAGAGAAGAATGCAGCATGTAACATCTTGGTAAACGGACACATGGATGGACCTATCTGGGGCTTGGGTAGCCATCCCTCCAGAGACGTATTCCTGTCTGCGGCAGAAGATGGCACTGTTCGTCTGTGGGACATCCCAGAGAAGGTCAGCCATGTTGCCGCCATTCCCTCAGAACCATATCAATTCTACCTAGTACTTCTATCATCCTGTCAAGATGTTGCTTTTATCAAGGGGATTATGATGGTTGTCCTCATTCACAAAATGATGTTAATAACAAGTATGTGCTGATCTTGCATGGCCTCGTGGGGAAACAGAAGATGCTGAATAAGGTGAACTTGGGCCACCCAGCGCGCACCATCAGTTACAGTCCTGAGGGAGACATGGTGGCCATTGGCATGAAGAATGGCGAGTTCATCATTCTTCTGGTTGCCTCCCTCAAAATTTGGGGAAAGAAAAGAGACAGGCGCACTCCTATCCAGGATATAAGGTAATGATAGAAGAGTATGGCACTTAAACAACATACACTTGGGTTCATTGATGAAAAGTAGATGTATTGAGCCAGAACTTGCCTTTTTTTTTATATTTGATTAACATGTCTACGTCTTTTCTCAGTCATACGAAAGATTTTCTGTAACTATTTAGGAAACAGGTTCCGCTTATTTGCCTCTTAGCCTGTTTTGTTATTATTTCTACCCTCCAGATTCTCAGAATTATTTTGGGGACCGTATTGACCATGTACAGATTGTTCTGTTGGGACCCATTTGAAACCCAAGTGGATCCTCTAGGGAAGTTGTAAAACAAAGCATGTTGGAGCCTATGAATCAGCCTCATTTCTTTGATTTTAATACATTATCCTTAATTTGTTTAATTCCATGTTAAATTTTTTAGATTGAAATATATTCCAAATAAACATTTGTCACTAAAGACTGAAATGGGTCAAACGTCCACTACAGACTACAAAGCAAATCTGACAAAACAGACTTTTGTAACACTGTCTGTCTTTCTTACAGGTTCAGTCCAAATTCTTGTTACCTGGCCGTAGGCTCTACTGAAAGTGCAGTTGACTTCTACGACCTGACACTCGGCCCGCAGCTGAACCGCATCAACTGCTGCAGAGACATCCCCAGCTTTGTGATGCAGATGGACTTTTCTGCTGACAGCGCTTACATCCAGGTATAGGCTGTGAGAGGGTTCATCAACTTTGTTTTGAGAGGGCATGTTTGTTTCTGATGCTAGCTGGTTGGCTGTAAGAACCCTAACCTCTAATGCCTTGAAACAGATATCCACAGGTGCTTATAAACGACTTGTGTACGAGGTGCCGTCTGGGAAGCAGGTCACAGAGCAGTCCCATATCGACAGGATCACCTGGGCTACCTGGACAAGGTGAGAGTCTGGGTGTTGAGACCAACACATGCATGTTGGAAGGGTGATGGTTCTTAAATAGAATTGCTCGCTCTCTCTGTATCCAGTGTCCTTGGGGACGAGGTCATAGGGATCTGGTCCCGCAACACTGACAAAGCAGACGTCACCTGTGCCTGTGTGTCCCACTCAGGCCTTAACATCGTCACAGGCGATGACTTTGGAATGGTGAAGCTGTTTGACTTTCCATGTCCAGAGAAGTTTGTAAGTATGGTTGCATACTAATATTATTATTGTTTGTTATGTTAGCCGTGATTTATTCTGACGTTGATATCAACACAATGTCAATTTCCTGATGATGGAAGTTTTAAGTGTGTAATATTTCTCTATGCCTTTCTGAAATAACACTGAAATCATTAAGCCAGAATGTGTAGAGATGGACAATTCTTGACTTTGGAGCCTCCCAGTAGTGGCATTAAAAAAGACATATATCTGACTGAACTGTCAGATATGGGCTCAAAACAACACCAATTTTCACCAGCATTGTCATCAGAATAATTAGGAAGATTATTCAATTACTTAATAAAATCTTGACATACTAGCTTTTTAATGGTTATTTTTACACATCTTTCAAACTGTGACCATTATTCAGCATTCTTCTGTCATCTACTGAGAAAGTAGTTTTGCCTAAATTGTGTGATTTAGATTAAATGATGGAGTTCATGTTAATTACCATGTATTAACTGAAAATGCCTTGAAATCACTGCGCAATCTCTGTAATATCTCTGTGTGTAACACAGTGTTAATAGGTGTCTGTTTGTGGCATTACATAACTACAGCTAATAACAAAGCCACTTAATAGATAAATCTGCTGACTTTAGTTTGAAAGATGCCACCTGCATCATGTCTATGTAATTTCTTTTCAGGCCAAACACAAGCGCTTTCTGGGCCATTCTGCTCACTTGACTAATGTACGCTTCACAAATGGAGATCGCTTCGTCGTTAGTGCCGGTGGAGATGACACAAGGTATCACTAAGGCTCTAAATAGTTTACAAATTACAAAATGAAAATTAATTATTAAGCAATGCATCCTTTCCTCTGTGTGCTTTCCAGCCTCTTTGTGTGGAGGTGTGTCCATGCCCCTCACTGAGGATCACACCTGGACATTCCTGCCTCAGAAAGTCTCCCAGTGTGGCTCTCCCGAGAAAAGATTCTGCTAAAAGATGCATTTACACGACAAGGACAGACCTGGCAGCTTGTAAATGTGTGGTGATCTGATTTACTGCCTCAAAACTAGGTGCATGCAAATGTGAAAGGGTCATTTTTATCATAGTCCTGATTGTGAACACAGGCAGAGGCCATACAGCCCTGCTCTCACAACATCACATTATCCTTGAAAAAAGAAAAACATTTCTCTGATACAGTATGTGCATATCATTTCAGTGATGGTTTTTTTATTTTTAAAAATGAGCATACTTGTATGTCCAAAATGGCAGTTTTGCCACTTAGCAGGCCTATGAAATTGTGTTATTGACATTGCCATTTTTTAAAACATGTAGCGAACTGAATTAGCCTTAATCTGAGTGTTGAACTTATGAGGGTTTGGATTCTTTTTGTATTGTTGGTTTTACTTTTTGGATCATGTCATTTGTTTGTTCTATTTTTTATGGTGATTCCAAATCCTGTGGCCTTCCTCCTGAATGTAACATCCACTGTTATGTTCTGGATGTCAGCATGCCAAAGCATACTATGCACTGTACACCTGACCTGGTCACTGTGTTACCCTGATGGTTCATTTATGGTTTATGTAGTCGTGTTATTGACTGGTTTACCTCAAACCTCCCTTGACAGTGTTCCCCTCATGATATGTTAAACGTGTGTACTTGTTTGAAGATTTGTTTGTGGTTAGTGGGTGTGCATGGCTTACTGGAAGACTATCTGTCTGAACCAAATTCCTCAGAAAAAAAAAAAAAGCTGTAAATTGATGTTTCCAAACACGGTTGCAACTCTCTCTCACTTTTCAGTGTGCTGCTATGACGTATTATTGTCGCATTTTCATGCATATGAATGGTGTGACTTTTTTTAACAGTAAATTAATGTTTTGTGTAATCAGATATAATGCTTAAATTGAATGTTTTACCAGAAAAAATATGAAAAGTGCAAAACATTTTGCTACTTGTATTAAGACTAACTATACAAAAACCTGTTGCTGCATATTTTGATTTACATTCTACCAGTGTAAATATCATTTGTATATATTCTTTTTGTATTTTTTGTGAGATGTTTCTTAAATTCCACTTTAATAAAAAAGAAATAGCAACCATGAACTTAAACTTTGAGTGATATATATTCACTTACAGTGATAACAAATCTATTCAAATTAATGCTTGTAATGAAACAAATCAGTGCTTAAACCAACCCATTTTAACAAATAATAAATAGAAACATTTCCTGGCTGCCCTTTCACCATTATAATGTAATAAGGAAATGCATCATGTAAGTGCAAGTATTATATAACATCAATTTGCTTTTAAAACATTGACATAACTGACGACAAATATCTGAAATTCACTCGGTTTTATTTTAGATGAAACATAAGTGGTATAGCTTAGCTCTTTTCAAACATAGATTTGGCCTATTTACATATTTTACACACAAAGGCTAACCTAAGCACTGCATTTTCTAACACCTCAACTGAGCCTTTGTTTTGCTTAAAACATGTCAGATTACAGTTGGAGATTGTGACCTCAGCTGCTGATGAGCATTGACTGTCACTATCTGCAAAATAGCTCAATGATTAATAGTTACCTGTCTCATTCAATTCAAGTAGTTTCATACCTACAAAACCAGTAGTTAGAATGCATTGTGTTGAGATGTGTCTATAATATTTTCTTGTATTTTATATGTGTGTACCTAATACACAATATTAAATAACATTGACACAGGGTAGTAGGGTCATAGTTTGACAGAGAAGGAGCTGCCACAGGAGCAGCCATGGTCGGCTTGAGGATTCTTGAGCACGAGGAAGGTGGCTCGGATCAGCTCCTGGCTGAAGTCCACAGTGGCTCCTTTCAAAAACTCCAGGCTGTCCTGATCAACAATGATGCCCACTCCTCCCTGCTCAAACACTCTGGACCCAGGAGAGTTGATTGGATTAATAGATAATAAGGAAACAATGAAGCCAATGTACAACAATAACTTGAAAGCTAGATTAGTAGCAGTTTACCTGTCATCTTCATTCCTGTTAGCATCAACAGAAAACTTGTACTGGAACCCGGAGCAGCCACCTCCCTCCACATGTATTCTCAGATACTCGCCCTTCACCATGATTTCCCCTAGTCTCTGGTTTAAAAGGGCATGAGCATGATTAATAATGTGCTAAGCAACACATTAATTGACACACTGGCTGCATACCAATGTTTTGGTCTTCACAACCACATGTCTAATATATAGAAGAACCTGTATGTTTATGCCCAATATTCCCTGTACAGTAAGACTGATCTGACATGAGTTGCATTAAAAAAATTTAGCTTCTCTAGTGTCAATACTGGCTCAGATGGGGGGGAATTAAATGTTTGAAATTGTATTTACATATACTGTATGTATAGCACTATCCACAAAATATCCCAAGCAGCCTCATGTATGGTTTAAGACCTCCCTGGCTTTCCATACATAGAAACTGCAAACTCATCTTTTAAATTGAATTTTCAGACATGAAAAGAGTGTGATGCTTAATCATGTTTATCTGCTGACCTTTACACATGACTCAGTGAGATTCACTTTATCTTCAGCTGGATCTGACACAGCTGGCTTCTCCTGGGTTGAGGTGCTGCTGAAGCCCTGACGCCCCGCTGTGTAGAAGGCTGGCTGGGTTTTTTGTGGAAGTCGATGTAACTGTTGGCTCACACAGGGGTTGTTCAGAAGAGTAGATGCCCTGCAAACGTTTGTTAAGATCAGTTCGCTTGACAACAGATGAACACAGTTAACGTTACGAGCCCTAGTGCTAACGCTAGCTAACGTTAGCTAGTTACCTAGCTAGCTAACGTTAGTATGCTAACTGGCAAACATTCAACAATGTTTTTTTTCTCCCCCCAGAGAGATTTTTAACAGTTTATGATCCTTAATGATGTACATGAGACACATTAACGTTACCTTGAAAGGCTCAAGACTTTTGACTTTGACGCTGTTATCATAGCTCCTCTCAAGAATGACATCTTTCATAACAAACGTTGGTAACTTCCGTTCCGCCCCCAGCCATCGACAAGCGAAAGATCGCACCTTTATTGGCTGAAATGGTTTGTCTGTCATATAGATACGCCCAGTGTGGTACAATTCGGCCATTTGATTCGCCTGTTTATCTGCAAATCGATTCGCGAGGTTTGGTTACCTTAGTTTAGCTTTTCAGGCACAGTTGTCCCAAATAAACGCGCCACCAACAGAATCCACCAACAAAATATTTATATTGAGGTTAATATTACAGATGACAGGTGTTCGTACACTGCTTGAAGTTTAGATCTGTCAAGATAGCACAGGAGGCGGGCGGGGTCTCACAGGGGGAGATTTCCTGACAGGCTAAAATGCGGGCGTAAAAAAAAATATGATAAATAGGCGTATCTTCGATCTCGTGATTCAGGGAAATAAAAGGAGCTAGGCGGATGTCGTTCTTACTTCAAAAACTGACGGAAGGGCTTCAAAGGTACAGCTAGTTTGTTCATTTATAGTTTGTTATAGTTTCTTGTACTACATTAACTAGAAACTCACTGTGTTCGTGTTGTTTACCATAGTGTCAGGTTGTCGATGAGTGTTTTTTCCTCGTTGTTTTAAAATGTATAATCACTGCTGACGCCACACAAAACAAAAAGTCATATGATTTATCATTATGTGCTGACTGTTGTAAGTCACCCTGGTCTGATAAAGTTTACTTTTCGGTTGCCTAATGGATATCTACTTGTTTCAGGATCACTCAAAAAGAAAGAAACATGGATGTCCGTACTGGTTGTATTGTTTTGTTGTGCCTAATGGGATTCACCTGTGCGGAGCCAGTGAAATTCATTGACTGCGGTAAGTTTCTCTCGACCATAACTTGCATCCCTATGTTAAACGGCCAATCGTTGACTTTTTAAGTACTTTTAAAGGTAATACTGTAACGTTAGTCCTACATCCAGAAATGTTAAATCTCTAATAATATAAAATTAAATTCCGTTTTATTTATAGTGTCACATGAGTTATCTTCGGACACTTTACAAATAGACTAGGTCCACACCACATGAGCATGCATTTGGTGCGACAATGGCGAGTAAAAACTTCCGTTTTACAGGAAACTTGGACAGACCCTGACTCTTGGTGGGCGTGTGTGACATTTAGACATGTTACCTAAACGTTTAATTGATTATCAAAATTGTTAATTGTTAATAGGTGCTAAACAGTGAGTCGAAGTCTATTAACAGCTGTTCATAGACTTTGACTCACTGTTTAGCACCTTGATCCACTTATGTCCCACAGATGGCAACACATGTCCTGAACATAATACATTTATCATATGCAAATTACCAACTCCCACATGTGCTTATCTTTTGTGGTTTCTTTTTTTATTTTTAAGTGGGCAGAGATGACACTCAATCTGTAAGTGATTTTTGTATAGTATTTCCCTGATCTATTATGGGGTTAAGTTCCAAAACATGCTGGACGGATGCATTTCCCTATAATTCAACCTAACAGTGACCTACTGATGAAATTTCATGGTAAAATTTTTTCACTTTTGGAAAGCTTCATGCAGAGCCAAAGAGATTAAATCTGAGTAGAACTCATCAGCGCAGTGTCCTTTTTAATTTGGCATCATACTTTTTATTTTATTTTTTTCTATATGAAGCCACACCATACAACCTTAAATGGGTTTGAGTGTGATTTGAGTCAAATGGTTTTGAAATCACTTAAAGTAAAAATATGATTTTTATTGGTGAGGAAATCCATTCTATGAATGCCAAAATGTAATTATCTACCAGAATACTTTAAGATTACATGCTTGTCCAGCAAGTATTTTCCTTTGCCACCATTTTCCAAGCAGACAAAATGTGTTGTCTAGTTATAATTGTATGTTCCATCTGTTTTTGGCACTCTGCAAGTAACCTGCATTGAGAGCTCCTGGAAATGTCTTTTTTTTTTTTTTTTTTTATTTATTTATTTTTATTTTTTTTAAATATGCTTAAAATATTTGGCCAGTAAAGTTTGATTCTGAAATCAAAACCTGTTTAACACGACAATGATTAAATCTGAGTAGGACTCATCAGCGCAGTGTCTTTTTAATTTGGCATCATTATTTATTTATTTTTCTATATGAAGCCACACCATAAAACCATAAATGGGTTTGAGTGTGATTTGAGTCAAATGGTCTTAATGTTTTCACATACCCTAGTGTGCCTTGAATTATGCAATGAGCCCTTCACAAGATGGAATAAGACAGGAATGTTTAACATTGTTTTTTGGTTTTATTTATTATGTAATTCTTCCAGTAAATGTAATCTGGGACAAAGATTTGCTCACTTAAGCATAAAGCAGCCGGGGGGGTTGGAAATGTTGACACTATAAGATGGCAACTGTTATTTCCCCATGTTTCTCTCCAGGCTCCTCGTCTGGCAAAGTGGCCATAGTGGACATTAACCCTTGTGCCAGCCAGCCATGCCAGCTACACAAAGGACAGTCCTACAGCGTCAATGTGACATTCAACAGTGGTAAGGAAGCTTGATCTTTGAGGAAATACTTTTCACCAGTCAGAACAAAAATGCATATGATTTTAAACCTTTGACCCAACTGTCATATTTTGTTTTAGCTGTTGCGAGCCAGACGGGCACAGCAGTGGTTCACGGTATTATTGCTGGAGTCCCCATCCCCTTCCACATTCCCGTAGACGATGCCTGCAAGTGTGGAATCCAGTGTCCAATCCAGAAGCAGCAGATGTATCACTATGTGACCTCTCTGCCTGTGAAGACAGAGTATCCTGCAGTAAGTATTACATGTGACATTGGCTGCTGTTATTATTATTATTATTATTATATTATTATTATTATTATTATTATTATTATGTAATAAAAATAATGGCGGCTGCAGTGAAAGTCTCCTATACTGACAAGGATTTTAGCATTTCTTTCCTTCAGAACTAGCTTGGATGACAAATTGATTAAGAGGATTAAAGTCCCACACAGTATTAAAAATACCCATCACAAATGTAAGTCCTGCAATGAAAATCCTACAAAGATATGAAAGTATTGTAAGCAAAATCACCTAATATCAAAATTAAAAATGGTGCCTTTTTTGAATATTTTAAATATTTGTTAGTCATACCATGAATCACATTTTATTTGATTGTTTTTTTTTTTTTTAAGTTAACTAGTAGCTACCATATAAATGAAGTGGAGTCAAATTGCAATATTTCATTAATTTAAAATTGTATACCCTAATTAAATAAATGTACTTTGTCGCATTCCAACCCTGGACATTAGGCAGTGATGTTTACAGATTATTTACCTTCAGTGATATCTAATCAGCTGTGTGTCAAAACGTAAGACCTGAAACTGGGCAAATGGCATGACTTGTATTGGCGTCTGCATGACCCACATGCATATCTGGACAGTTGGACTGATAATGAAGTGTCAGTGTTGCATGAGAAATGTTCTGTCTCCAATACATTAATTACTGTCTGTGGACAGTCGGTGTTGCATGTTTCACTTCCTCAAACCTTTTTTTTTATTTTTTAAACTTACTAACCATTCTTCTGCATTTCTAGATAAAGCTGGTTGTGGAGTGGGAACTAAGGGATGACAACAAACAAGACCTGTTCTGCATCAGATTCCCAGTTCAAATTGTGAGCTAAGCTAGCAACAGTACAGTACCTCTTTGACAAGTGTTTGTTTTGTTTTTTTAAAAAGGGATTCAGCTTTGCGTTAAAAACCTAAAGAATGTTAATGACTCTAGGTTTAAGATCTAATTTTATTCATTCATTCATCAAATAGATTTTTAAGATGAGTCTTTCACTAGTTTGCAAGACTTTGCCACATTCGCACATCTTGAATTGTGAAATAAACTGCTGATATTTGTTGTGACCTACCTAACAGCCAGCCTAACGAGATGCCGATGTAAAACAATGCGGTTAATGTTTGTGTGAATATGACCCTGAACCACATTCCACTACAATGCAATATCTTGTCTTACTGGCTGCTGTGTAGTCAGAAAAGGTACTGACCTTGTACCACTAGACTATGTAACTGGATATTTTAAAATTAATATGAAAATAAATTCTAATAAAGAAATCTAAAATGTATACCATACCAAAGCTGCATTTTGTGAATCAGATATGAACCATGAGATTTACAATTTTGTAAAATTTCTGCTAAAATTACCATATCACAATTTTCATCAACATACCTGTCACATACTTGTTGATACACTGTGTGACTCATAGGCAAACCAAATGTCCCAGTAAAAAGCAACTGAAAGCCTACTAGTTCAGTTTTAAAGTAAATTTCTTATTCCTGCTCAGCCTGGATGTGTCTGCTGTAAACATTTGGAGCTTATTCATGAGATAAAGACAACATAATTCTGAGAATTTATTGGTCAGAGTGAAGGCCAGCAGAAAGGCATTACAGTACGATTGCAAAAGTTCTTAAAATAGACCGTGATGTAGGAACCAGGTCACATGTACAATAAACCAAGATTTTAAAGCAGCTCTACAGTAAAAGCTTGAAATGCAAGCTTGAGTTTCAATGCAGTATGGAGAAGTAATATCTAAACACAATTAACTTGATAATTGGTATTATACACTTCTAGCTAGATAAACTTTTCAAACAAGTTCCATGTGAAATGTCAGCCCCACAAAATACTTTCTCACATCAATGCAAAATGAGTTAATTTGTACTTTTCTAACCAAAAGTCAAGTCATTAAGGCAGTATGAATTGAAAGAATATAGCTTTGGTTCTTTCAGACACTTGCTGAATAAAAACTAGTTGGGTGTATTTGAGCAGATACTGGTCATCAGCTGTAGTGCAAGCAGGGTAGAGGAGGGAAATTTGATCAAGGATTCTATAACTTGCTGCCTCTTTCTCAGATTTTATTTTTGAAGAGTACAAAAAGGTGCAGAATTTTCAATGTCACAGTTCCAAATTTTTTATCACATGGAAGCTGAAAGATCTTTCCCCAGTAAAGTCAACACAATGTTGCAACAGCCCCCATCCAGCCAATCCCTAGCAGTTACTAAAGTTAAGTAACTAACATGAAGTAATTCAATGATGAAGCATTTGACAGGACAGGGTACCCCTTATTGCAGTGGTAGCTAGGCAGGTGGACATCCTATAATATTTGACCAGACTTGGTTCTTATTGGCATATAGCCAAATACACCATCATCAACCTCAATTCCGCTTGTCAACTTATGCAGCATCTTGGTCATTCTTATTGTCCGTTTTGCTTCAGCCTCTCCAGACGTTGAAGCAAAGCATTCCCAAAGGCTTCTCTGTAACCTGGACTTAGCTTGTCCAGAAGAGAGTAAACAGTCTCATGATACTGGGTGTTCAAATCCTCGTCCACGTGATCGAACGCATAGCCCACCACCTGTTTGGTAGAAAGGTTTATATATCATGCATACAATGAGAAAAAAGTAATCAGTGTGCCTCACTTTTGGTGCATCTTACCCTTAGCCCTGCCTCTGTGAGCTCCAGACAATACCGGTTTCCTTCTCTTGTTTCCACATTTATGTAGGCAACATCGGACACGCTGTTGAGACTTTGTGAAACATGCATTTCAGCAACGGCAAAAAGTACGTCATTGACCACTGCTTCTGCCTCCAACATCATGTCCTTGACATCACCAAGCACAACGCAGTCCTCATCGAATGAAGAGACGATAGATTCCTCGGGCTGGCAGTCTATCTCCATCCCCTGTAACAGAACAACGACGTTATTGACTGACTCAGCGGAAGCCCAGGTGTTACCATAGTGTACTTTTAAAAAAGTATTTGATTTTTTACAGTCTATGGATGTTACTGTATGCTATTAGAGCTTGCTGACTGGCACGATAGAAATAGTTCCCAATGTCCACAATCACTGTGTGCAGTTCATACACCCTGCAGTTAACTGGGACTGTCAGAACAAGCAGCTCTCTACTGCCATGGCAACAAGCTACATTAATTGGACTACCTGTTAAGCACTATCTATAATGAGACAGTAATAAAGTCTATTAAACTACACCTGTAGCATCAAACTTTCAAAATATATAATAGTTTTAAGCAGTATTACAACATTAGCAGTAGGGTTGTGATTCAGCTGCAGTAATGCTTTCTAAATGCCCCTTATCTAAAGAAAAAGAAAACTGAAACAAACATGCATGTGACTGTTATGTGACCTTTTTAGGTGTGTCGTTCTTAGTGGACTACTTTTACTATTTCACAACCTTTAAAAAAAGTGGCCACAGTGGACAAACTGAAACAAACATGCATGTGACTGTTATGTGACCTTTTTAGGTGTGTCGTTCTTAGTGGACTACTTTTACTATTTCAAAACCTTTAAAAAAAGTGGCCACAGTGGACATTAACCCTTGTGCTAGCCAACCATGCCAGCTACAATATTTGACAACTTTTATGTGTAGTTAACTGAGGAAAAGTAAAAGCAAATAATGTTAGGAATTTAAGTGCTATGTGGGACATAATTTAATGTCATTAACTTCCCAAAACAAATGTCAAACAGATACATGGGTATTTCCAAACCAGTGTGAAAACTTTCAGAGACACTTCCTTCTTCCATATTGGTTAGTTTATCCCTACTTGGTGTAGCCAAGCAGAGCACTTCACTCTTCAATTCATCAGAGCACCAGATCTCCAAAAGTCCAATGTGTTCCCAGAGACGAATACTAATGTCTCCAATGCTGAGTTGGTTCAGTTTTTTTCTATTTAATCTTACAAAAGCTCATAGCAATTAAGAGCTGATGGCTGAGCAGTGAGGGTCAGTTCCTGTTGCACCTGCTAGGTTTTGGTGTTGTAGCCTCTATCATTCAAATGCCCCCCTTATTAAAAATATAACAGGATGCTAAATGCATAAACTAAAATCCACGTGGTCCAAGAAAATAAACAACTCAAAGTGACACCTTTTCCATTTCTACACGTCCACCATTCCCCTTCTTAGCACTGGTGCATTTTTGTTGAACAAGTTCAATCTTGTTTTTTTATCCCATTTACGTCAAGCAGCATTACGTTGTGCATTCCTGTATTAGCCTTTTTTCATGCATGACAGCTGCAACCTGTTGCTTCGCACCTGGCTGCATTATCATTCATTCAGTTGGCTGGATGCCTTTATGGACAATGAGTCCTTACTAACCAGTTATTGTGAAACTTTTTTTTTTTTTTAAACCTTTTTGGGAGGTTTTTCTTGCCTTGATTTGATAGTACAGCTAAGTACTTGACAGGAAAGGGGAAACAGAGGATGACGTGCAGCAAAGGACTGCAGGCTGGAATCAAACCTAGGCTGCTGCAGTAAGGACTCGGCCATGGTATGCCACTCTGATTTTGAAACCTGCTGCAATCTTTACTTAAGCTCTCCCTTCCACCTTGTTGACATCTATCTGATGTGAATTTTACAGGTAAAACACAGTACATCCTTCATTTTTTTATGGAAGGACAAAATATTATTATGGTATTTTTCATTATAATTGTATACCAACACAGTGCCAGTAAGGCAAATAAGTATTAGAAAGAGATATTAATAGACATTTTTTCAATTCTTACATTTTCTAGACTTAAAATGTAATGTTTTATTGGGCTAAAAAATTAACATATTAAACAATAAGCAAAGCCCTATTGGCACTTATATGCCTCAATTCAGTAGTGTAGGAAGTTGGATCCATCACTCTCTCCCCTTTCATGTCTTCATCTGTCCTGTCAAAATAAAGGCCTAAAACAAGTAAAAGAAATAATAACACAATGACAAAAATAGGTATCATAAGCAAGTTGTACTGCTGTAATTGTTGGTATCAAAAGATAGCAATGCAGAAAAAAAGCCCCTGTGAGCGTTATATGATTATATACTGTTATTACTGGATTATTATGTATTAATGAGAATATGGCATTTTATTGTTGTTTACATAGTGTTGAATAGTTTAATTTATAAATGTGAATCATATTTTATGAGATGATCATATGGTTTGTGTGAATAATCTTAATTTGTAAAGTTACTAATAATTACAGAGCTGTCAAATAAATGGAGTAAAATATTTCCCTCTAAATTGTAGTGTAGTGTACCAATACTTCAGTACTTAAACTCTGTACAGAAATTCAGTAATTGAGTAAATGCACCTTGTTGCTTTCCATCACTGCCAGTATTACACACATATTACCGTCCACAACCCATGTAATAACGTATTCATTTCATAGACTGTATACAACTAGGTTAATTTATACAATTTAAATACATCGACATCACAGCGACACCTGCGGATCAACTGTGAGTAGCCTTCGTGTGTAACTGGCTGAGGCTAAATTGCGCTGGTTTACTCAATACACATGTTATTATTCTGTTATTATAAACTCTGGGAAAATTAGTTAATGCACTGGTTAACAGTAGCAAAATAACTGGTAGGTGTTTTGCTGAGTTTTGCATCCACAAGGGAAAAACAATTTTTAAGAAGTGTACCGCTGTTTAAAACCGATATAATTTTCTTTGTCCGGTTAATAAATTACATTACATAATATAAAGTCTATCATTTTGAATGTTTAGAGTCATTTTTTTTTTGTCGACTCAGAAGTAGCAGCCTTTCCTTGCAGCCCGTGAGGTTGATGCATTCTGCCGATGAATTCTCGGCAGAACACTGGTCTCTCACACTGTGGCCCATAAACGTTTTTCAAACACTTCGTTCATATTCAAAACGTCTAAATTTTACATATGATTTAAAACAGGGTTATTACACATTTAATATTAATATGTCACTACAATAATTTCTAACCAAACTGCGTGCATTTTCTTACCTCCTCGCTGGTTGTGCTCTTCCGGCTTGTGGAAGCTTCCAGCCAACTCGGAGCTCTCCGGTGGACAGGGTACAGTCAAATGAGCGTTGCCTAGCGTTAGATAGATAACTGAGCCTCAAATTTGTGGATTAACAGAGACTGAAATCACATGAACGCACGTCCTATTTGTAGTTTATCTGCTTAGTGTCTAAATAACGAGCTAAAAGAAATATTGACCCAATGAGTGCGCCCCGGTCTACACAGATCCGCCATGTTATGACGTCATTGTCTAATCTCCCCCCGGAGTGTGTAGGCTCTGCTGTGCGGAGTCATGAAAGTGTTTGTAAACAACTCAGACAGAAGGTAACTTAACAGCTGCACTAATATCTTAGACTCCGTTCATTTACCTGTGCGTGTAGAAATAGTGCTCTAGTGTCGATATGTGAAGTGTTTTTTGGCAGTGTGCATCTCACGTGTGTGAGTAGCTATAGATAACTTGCGAAATGTTGGATTTTAGGGTTAGCTAGCTAGCAATCTAGCAATCTTGGATCGTAACAGCCTTTTAGCCAGAAGCTAGCCGGTTATGCTAATGTTGCCTCACTCTGTAGACAGAAGTGGTTCATAACGTCGCTAGCCTTGCTAGCCGGCTAGTTAGCGAAATGACATGCCTTTGTCTAGCTAGCTCAACTTCCGTTTGTTGACTACGATAACAGCTCTGTTTAAGTAAACATAGCTAGGTTAAGGGTTGCTATTGACTAGCAAGTCTGTGGCATGCTAACAGTTATTTCGCAAGTGCGCTTGGCTTGTTTACACTGGCTCTAGAATAGTGGTAAATGTGTGCTTAGGATAACACTAATGTTATCTGTACATTTTATATAGCGCTATATATAATACTACTTGAGGAACAATTTAGCTGTCTCTGTCTTAAATTGACGCATTAATTAAGCGTGTTGTTTTCGCCTGTGTTGTAAACATTGTGTGTGTTAAGTATATAATGTTGTGTCAAGTGTCAAATTACAAAGAGAGAACCATATGTGTGTGTTTCTGTAGGAGCAGCAAACTGGAGTCGGACCAATTCCTGCACATAACCCTGTGTGTAAACACATCCTCCATAGTGTCCCTCATCTTGCGATGTGAATGGTGTTTGAGCTCACGATTTGTCAATGTTCGACAGGATGACACAACTGTAACACCAGTGATTAATTTATAGATGTCCAAGTAGCTATAGCATTCCGGTTGCAGAGCCTTGAGATCCCTTTCATTACCTGTGTACTGTTCACCTATTGAGTTAAGATGCCTTGGCCATTTTCTGAGTCCATCAAGAAGCGGGCCTGCAGATACCTCCTGCAACGGTACCTTGGCAACTTTCTGCAGGAGAAGCTAAGCTTGGATCAGCTCAGTTTAGACCTCTATCAAGGCACTGGATCACTTGCACAAGTACCATTGGATAAATGGGTACGTGTAGCGTTACCTTTGTGGCAGGAAATACAACTGATTAGTTTATTTTAATTTAAACACAGAATCTGTATCAACTAAACGGGGCTTCAGCATTATTTCTTGTTCCTCAGTCTCTCAATGAACTCCTAGAGACGGCAGATGCCCCCTTTGAGGTTATCGCTGGGTTCATCCAGACAATTTCTCTAACTGTTCCATGGGCAGCCCTACTTCACGAAAACTGTGCCCTAGAGGTCAAGGGTTTGGAGATGGTGCTCAGACCAAGACCAAGAGTGGGTAAGGACAGGCTTCATCATGTGCCACTACAACACCATTTTTGAAAAAGGTTTTGTATAGGTGGAAACGTGTTGTCATTTTGTAACATTAAAAAGTTTACAACCGATTTTAATAAAGAGTCAATGACCGAGTCACCATTGGCTGTTTCTTCAGCATCTGGCACCGAGCCCATGTACTGGTCCAGTTTCATGACGAGCAGCATGCAGCTTGCCAAAGAATGCCTCAGCCAGAAACTCACTGACGATATGGGAGAAAGCTTCCAGCCTTTTGAAGGATTAGAGAAGTTTGCAGAAACGATAGAAACAGGTACATTATTACTATACTGTTAGGCAACATTGAAAGAGGTTTACAAGCCTAGTATTGTGTAAGGTAATCTTTTAATTTCCTATCTTGCAGTTCTGAGAAGAGTTAAAGTGACATTTTTGGATACTGTTCTCAGAGTTGAACACATTCCAGAAAATTCAAAAACGGGAATCGCCCTTGAGATTCGAATCAAAAAGTAAGTTTTGGACAGTCAATTTCCTAAATACTCAATATTTTTTTCAACATCAGAATCTAGTTAAAAGTCTTCATTCATATCAAAAATCTATAATCCACCAGAAAGGAAGAGACAAAGATAAGAGGAAGTAGAATGTTTTAATAATTGAGTTGTGGATAGTAAAAAATTGGCTGCAGCTAAATGTATAGAAAATGTCCCAAATATGTTGTACATGCAGTAAATTAGTTTTCACTGTCACAGTCCTTGTCAAGCTAATTGTGTTCTGTCTTTGCTTTTAGGATTGTTTACTGCGATGAAACAGACGAGGAGAGTTCAAGTGTGAATGTGCATCAGCCAACCACATTTGCACATAAAAACTTGCAGATGGAAGGCATCGCTGTAGTTTGGGATGAGTTCTCAGATGTGTCTCGTGCTGGTTGTAAATCTTCACCCACTCCAACGGTTGGTGTAGCAAGCCTTTACAATTTGACATAAGAGTTATATGTATCAGACTTTTTAAAAGATATTACTCTTATTTTGCAGGAAACTGAACCAAAGCTCTCCCCTAGCTGGAATCCCAAAATAATATGTGAGCCTCATCCCCAGTTTACAGAGCCTGTATCCTCTACAACACCCTTTGAACCTGTGCAGGTCGGGAGCCTCAGTGGTAAAATTGAGTTGTCCCTCACTCTAAAAAACAACTTGGCTATGCCTGGAGCAAAGGTGAACTAAAGATTTATTAACTACAAAATATTCTAAGAAAAAAAAAAAATCCTGATTATTTAATCAATATTACGAACTAGGGTAATTGCTATTAACCAGCTTGTTTTTCATGCTTTGCTTTTCAGCTGGATGTTGTTGGACATATTGATACACTTATTATTCTGTTGTCCCCACGGCAAGTTCATCTTCTTCTGGACTTGTGTGGAGCTTTCTCTGGTGGAGGTGAGCACCCATCTGTTGATAGATGATAGAAGAATATTTGGCACAAACAGGGAAATAATGTCACCACATCAGTTACTTAGAAATAGAGTGAATATAGTATTTCTTATTCTTTGTGTAAAGGTGCACAGGAATGGGCTAAGGATAGAAAGAGCCGACCCATACAGCAAGAGGATGAGTATCGGCTCCATATGGAACTGAACCGCTGTCTAAAAAAGGATACCGCTGTGCCAGGAACAGACCCCGACCTCTTTGAGAGCCAGACCACCAGAACTGTGTCTAGTCGAGGTTGGACTGAAACACCATCCCAAAACCCCTGACCTTTCAGAGAAACCAGATGTCATGGTTACATCTATCTAATGAAATGTGTTCTTTCTTTGTCCTTTCCTTTTATTTTTTAAACCCATCTATGGTTGCTGCAGATGATGTGTTCTTTTCCATGGCAGACATGGACATGTCTCACAGCTTGTCATCCCTTCCTCCTCTGGGTGAACCACCTACCGTTGACTTGGATTTGTCACTCAATAGTAACTACTCTGCCTCACCAGGAGAATCTCCCTCTGGAAATGCAACAGTAGGTCTTCACCTCTTTGACTGTAGTGAAATGTAAAGTAGTTGAGCATGAGAGTACTCAGTGGTCTGGTTACTCTATTAGACACGTCAATGTACAATGTAATTTAATCTTTATACTGACAATTAGGAGGTACATTAAATGACCTGTGGGTGTTTGGGGTTTGTGTTGTAAGATTCTCCCAAATGAACTGCTGTTTTTATCTGGCATTGTATCTGTGTTTGTAGGCTCTGTGGGATGACTACATGGATGTACCACGACAAAGAGAGAAGCAGACTAATGAAACTCCCATCCAGTCGCGGGATTCACAACTCCCTCAAAAATTACTGAGACAGACTTGTAAGTATTACAAAATATCTGTAAATTTTGTCATACTTTATACACATTAAACTATTAAATACTTGTGGCCATGTGCTTAAGAGAGGGAAATGATGAAATGGTTTTTATTCCAAGCATATCTTCCTGAGTATTCAACATGTCAAGTAGAACTTTATTTGTACCCAGAGGGGCAGTTGGTTGTGCAGCATTGACAACAGTTGTAATACAAGATCAATAATGTATTTTACTGTTAATTATAAAATACAATTAAAAAAAAAATACATGTGAAAAAATGTGGTTTGACGGTCAAGCTGATATTACCTTTCCCTCTTTGAGTTCAGCAGTGAGATGTCTGAGAGGAGAGTAGAGCTTTATCTGTGGTTGTAGATATGAAAATCAGTGAAATCCGTTGGTGAAGTGCACAAGTTGTCTATATGAAAACCTACCAACACTCAGCCCTGTGTTGCACACATAGACTGGTAATATTAATGGACAAACATCCGGTTCGGTGAAGTGCTGCAAATGCGCAAGTGCCTTAAACCTGCATTCTATCTGAATTCCAGCAGGGGGCAACATGTGCGCTTGCTAAAGTAAGTCAGTTTCTGTAGAAGTCTATGAGAAAGTGACCCACTTCTCACTTGATTTATTACCTCAGTAAACATTATTGATAATGAGTTTATGGTCTCAATTGCTAGTTTTAAGTATTCTGCAACACAAAATGATGTTAATTTTTTAAATTATGGTCTGGTTGATTTTAAAATCGGCGATAAAGCACGGGGTGTTTTAGGGTGTGGCTATGATGCGATTGCCAGTGAAAGTTTGTAACGTAAAGTAGAGTGTAAGCATATCCTCCCTCGTGTCTAAAATCGTCACATCCACAACCACACTCGGCAATATTGAAGACCCATAGCAGATTTCCACAAACCAATGGGAGACATCACACATACTCTGTCCATTAATATTAACAGTCTATGGTTACACATGGTTATCATTTCACCACAGTAAAAATTAAACATCTGTATGTATACCCGCCACTGTTGTATTTCAGCCCATCCATCCAAAACCCACGGTGATGAGTCAAGGCCAGAACTGGTGTTAAAGTTAACACTGAGTAGCCTGGCTGTCTCAGTCCTCCATATCGACCCGCTGCCACCACCAGATGCCGCTCCCAGTCCTCTTGGCCCCATGGCTGCACACTTCTTCAGCATGCTGGGCCCCGGCCAGCTCACCCCAGCTGCTTTCCTTCAGTCTCGGACAGTGTTTAACCAGGCTTGCCCCCATGACCATCTCAGGTGTACTTTTATGTTTTACTTATTCCTTTTGTGGCAAGATAATACTTGATTTATCATTTAAGTGTCTGTCTGACCTGGGTTATATTTGTAGGTTTCTGGGCCAGGGCCTGAAGATCAACTATGAGCACTGTCAGGGATCCAGCCTACGGACTTACAGTACTGACGTCTCCCTGAACCAGATGGAGTTTCTGGAGTGTCTGTTCCCCTCTGAGGCTGTCATTGGTGGCTCCCAAAGAGACATTCAGTACACTGAGGTTAGAGTCTCAAGTCTGAGCTAAGCACATTTTGCACTGTGCTTTTTTTTGGTTAAACTTGGTTAAACTTAAGCTGAAAGTTGCAGCTGGCATGGCTTTAACAGTATTTCTCACCTCAGCTCCTGACATTTGACACTACTGCCAGTGCCGATGCGTCGCTTACCACCTGCCTTCACCTGCTTTACAAACAGGCTGAGCGCAGAGGCCCTCAGGTAACAACATTTATTAGTTCAGTATGAAACTACAGGACTAACACCTAACACTGAAACACATTATTTGTGCATTGTCAGGCTTCTACTTTAGTCAACACTTTGGTTTTCTGTGCAGGGTGGCCAGGTTCGCCTTAGCACCATTCCCAGGAAAGCTGAGATCCAGGTGGAGCTGGGCCCTGTGCACTCTGAGCTAGACATCAGCATTGTAGACCGTCTGAACTCATTGCTACAACCTCAGAAGCTGGCCACCACAGAGTTGATGGCCTCTCACATGTACACATCCTATAATAAACATGTCAGCTTGGTAAGGATGTCCCAAGAACTACTAAGTAAATATTTAGAAATATGAATATAATATGTCGCAATGGTATGATGATTGTAGCCTAGAAATGTATTGTAACACCTGATCATGTAAATTGCAGCTCTACAACATATATATATATATATATATATATATATATATATATATATATATATATATATATATATATATATATCTAATTCTTTGTCTCTTTAAACTCATTTCACAGCATAAGGCCTTTGCAGAGGTTTTCCTAGATGACAGCCATACTCCCACCAACTGTCAGGTATCACTGACTGTCAGTGCTCCTTTGCTGGGCCTTGCAATCCACTTCCCCATCCCTGACCTGCGCTCAGATCAGGAGAGGGGCCCTTGGTTCAAGAAGTCCCTGCAGAAGGAAGTACTCTACCTGGAGCTGGAAGACTTGGAAGTGAAGACAGAGTTCATGGGTGGCAGCTCTCCTGACCAAACCAAGATGGAGCTCACTTTCAGGGAGCTTATTGGTATGTTGTCGAATTATGAAAAAAAATCTAAAGTTCCCTTTGAAGTTTGTTTTTTTCTCTCTAACTGCTTTTTTGTTGCACAGGGAAGTTTCAGGAAGATCCAGATCAACCAGCTGCCCGGTTCCTCAGAGTGTCCCATACCATGGATGGAGACATGACAACATCTGAAAGTGTAAAATTTGATTGGCCCAGGTAAGTTAATCCAACCAACCTCATACTAATCTGTCCATTCGGGGCCACCTCTCAGTGATATTGACTCTTTGAGCAGGGTTGTGCTGAAGATGAACCCCACTGCAGTCCACTCGATCCTTGAGCGGGTGACAGCTGAAGATGACGAAGGAGCTGAGGACCATTCCCTTGAAGAGGAAGAGGAGGAAGGGGCTGCCCATTCACTGAAGGATGTGTGTGACTTTGGGAAACCAGAGCCGTCACCCTTTTCGTCACGAAGGGTTATGTATGAGAATGAAGAGGTAGGTCATGGCCAAAGGGCCACATTCCGCAAAAATGTAAATACACAGCCAACTACTGTATATATTATGTTTTATAGTATTCAAGTGCAGTATGTATTGTCTTAGAAATGATCTAAGTGTATGAATACCACCAGATTGATTTATGTACAGTAAGCCTGCTCACTTTATACAACATCATCTCATGTTCTCAATTTGGACCAGGGGCATTTATAACACATGCTATCAATGCAGAGATATGCTTGATATTAGGAAAACACCACAATTGCCCTGTCAAAATCTTGCAGCATACGTATTTCCCTATATTTGGAAAAAGTTTGAAAATGTTTGAATTGCAGTTCTGATAGCATTGGTCCAAGGCAGGTGGATTTGTGCACATGGATAAATTGACAGCCATACTCCAACCAGGAGCGATGGTATCCTCTGGTTGATTATAATGTACAGAATGAGAGATGCATAATTATGCAAACCGCAATATGAGCACTGCTTTGCATACATAAGTTGACAGAGCAGGTGGTGGTGGAGCACATTTTTTGAAAATCTTTTTATTTTAACTCCAGATGATTATCCCTGGTGATGCTGCTGAGATGACAGAGTTCCAGGAAAAAACCATGAACAACTCCCGCTTCATCCTTGAGTTGTGTTTCCGCAATGTGCAACTAGTACTTCCCAACAAGGCATTTTATGAAAAACTACACAACAGGTAACAGATTTGTTATGTGATCCAAAATGGCAGAACATGTTTGTTAAAGTTTTACAGGAGGCCAATAAGCAATAATAATAAAGCAATTCACTTCTGAAACTTTTTCACATGTGTAAATGTGTTTTTGTAGCACCCTGTTTATTTTTTTTGAATAGATGCTATGTTTCAGTTAAAACAGCTCTTGTTGACCACCAGATAAAATGTTTGATTGGACTGTCAAAATGAAGTGATAAAAATTGTGGTCATACCCATTAGAAGATGTGATAAGATACCAAATAAGATACTTGATCCCTACCTATTCTATACAAAAATGCATATTCTCAATATTTTAGGATAAACAATGACCTGCTGCTGTGGGAGCCCACTGCTCCATCTCCAGTGGAGACAGTGGAAAGCATGCCATATGGAGTTGGACTCTCTGTTGCCAGTCAGTTGATCAACACTTACTCCAAGGACAGCTTCAGCCAGTTTCGGTCTACTGGTCCTGAGGGTGAGATGACAGAAAAGCATTTCTCATGATTTTGCATCGGTCAGACCCTTAACTGTAGTAGAAATGTCTAATGTGATGTCATGTTTAAACAACCAGCAGCTTGTCTCTTCATCAACATGCTTTGTGTTGTACTTACAGACGATACCAGTGGCTCAGAGGAGGAAACCATGCATTATTACTCTCCTGCATCGGACCTGGGCCTCAAGTCTCGCAAAAAGAAAAAGCCCAGAGCCCAATGCAAGACCTCCCAGAGCCTGTTCTCTGTCATCATCAGTGTCAATCATGGCCTGGTGGCTCTTCAAACTAATGCTAAGGTAAACTCTCATTCTTTTTGTTATCACTATCCATGCACGTTTTATTCAGACATGCCTACTATCTTGTTTTATGGATAGTGGGATTGAGTTTCCATCTTTCTCCCAGAAGGAGGATAAAACTGTACTGAAAAACAAACATGGCGAGTTCTGGCTGGAGGTGAAAAATGCTGTGCTGTTCAGTGTGACGCAGTACGAAGGCTACAAAGACCAACACTACATCTGCTTTCATACCAGTAATATTTGCATGTATCATCAAGGTAAACAAACTGCACATATTAGCTACAATGTTACTCTTATGCTGTGTATGTGGTATTTGGTGATAATGTGACTTTAAAATATGGGGAGTCCTACTATTCAACCATACTGTGTCTACATTGCTGCTATGTCATTCATGTACCTATGTTTCCTTCACTGAAGTCTCACTCTGTTAATCTGCTCAGGACTTGTGGATGGAGGCACCTCTATCTCAGAGGTCAAGTTGCCATGCAGGACACATCCCCACTGGTTAGAGCCAACCATCTACCAATCCGAGACATCTCCTGAGAGATCCTCTACACCCTCAGAGGGTATTGGTCTGGAGGCCCGCAGCATGGTGTCTGTTGCCGTTAAAATCTCATCACAGAATGCAGAACGCAATGTCAAGGTAGATTACAGAAATCACTGACAGTGACTGGCTTTTGATCATCTTGGTATAGATTCTCTTGTCTGTTGAGCTCTGCTTGATTGCTTGGACACCACTAAAATTAAGCCATGTAATTAAAACCTGGCTATAAATAGATCAGTGAGTTGTGAGCAGTTTCATACACTCGATTTTCAGATTGTTACATTTGAATAGTTTTTAGAGGCCTTAAAATGTGAAACTACCCAGTATTTCACAAGTAAACAATGCAAAGATTACAGAATGTTGTGTAGTAGAAGCTTTTTTAATGAACAGTTTTTTGTTTTCTGATCCATGTGGTGATGATGTGGTCCTTTTGTTTCCCAGGAATTTCTTGTGGCTGTTGGAGTGAGAGGAGCCACACTCCAGCACAGAGTTGTCCCACCTGGCCTGGGCTGGTATGACCAGGTAGGTCCAATATGAAGCTACTATTTCACTAATTTTTACACAACTTCTTTCATTCTTTTGCTTTCTCCTAAATGTTCAGAGAGCATTTGAGGAAATATAATACCATACAAATCACAAGTGTAATCTTAATGCCAATTTATGTGCAACAGATTGTTGACTTTCTGAATGTTTCCGATGAGCCTGTGTTGGGTTATGCCCCTCCTACATCTGTCACAACCCTTCATTTACACCTGTGGAGCTGCTCTCTAGACTACAGGTAAAATAGACTTCAGACATCCAACTAAATAATGAGTTATTTGTCATCTCTGTGTATATTCCAATAATTTTTTTTTTAACTTTACAGACCCCTTTACCTGCCACTCAGATCACTGTTGATTGTAGAGACTTTCAGCATCTCAAGCAGTGTCTCTTTGGACCTCTCTTCGTCAACACTCAGGTATGAACGGGCTACTGGTTTCGCTGATACAAAATTGAGAGATACCATCGCAATTGAGCTATAGAAAAAATTGTTCTTAATCAGTATAAAATGTTGTGCACAGGATCATTTTGGACGAAGCGGCTCTGTTCCTCTCAGACAAGAGTAACGCCGTCTCTGTCAATCTAGCGCGAGGTAAGTTGACTTCATTGAGGATTTTTAATAAACTGCTTGAAAAGTTTAAATTAAATTTTGACCAATGTTTTCTTTTGTTTTTTGTCACAGACTATGTCCAAGTGGTAGACATGGGAACGCTGGAGCTAAGGATTACAGCTGTCAAACCTGGAGTGGATAGAAAGTTGGTAAGGGTTTTCTGCCTCTAAAGGACATTTATGTTTTTAAACGTTTTCTCTCGAAAATAAGGTTGGATTTTTGATTTGTCTCTTGGGTGATAGTCAGAGCCCAGATTTGAGCTGCGCTGTTCCAGTGACGTCATTCACATCAGAACGTGTTCGGACTCCTGTGCTGCCCTCATGAACCTTATCCAGTATGTAGCCAGCTATGGAGACTTACTGCCCCCTGCAGAACCAGAGGCAAAGCACAGCAGCACTACACAAAGAACCAAGGTCAGCAGTGGCACCAACAAGAGCCATTGTTACATAGCTACGATAGGTTTACAAAGTCTTCTGGTCATACATGCTTAGTTTGAGTGTATTTTTGGACAGGCGGAGTTTCCTGGCTGGCCCACATCGCAGACCTTATTGCTCGCTGAGACTGAGCAGCAGATGTTGCAGGATCTGATGAGTGAAGCTATGGAGGAGACTGATGGGCAGCATGCACCAGGGCTGCAGCAGAATGGTGAAGACTTTGTTCAGTAATGATTACAGTTTTAGCTCCATGAATGAGATAACTTAACTAAACTAAGATTTTATACTTTTTTTCACACATCATATAGGTGCACACGAGGTACGAGATCAAGACCATGACCTGCCTCGCTCAGACCTATTCTTGTTCCCCGATGAGAGTGGGGCTTTTAACCAAGATTCAAGTCCCACCTACCCCATTCTTCACTCTCCTCTCATCACTCCAGTCCCTAACCTGACCCAAGAGACAGACGACTTTTGTATCCTAGAGACACCAGGTTCCAGAGGAGAGGTCAGGATAATCTCGTTCACACAGTTATGGCTACGTAACAAAGACACTGAAAACCTATGTTGGCTCACTGTAAGCGATATGTGTTTTAGGATCCTGATCAGGAGCCAGTGGTAAAGCAGCTTACTTCAGATCCTGTGGAAATCAGAGATGATTACTTTAGTCAGCCTCTATATGGGAATGATTCTAGTCGTGGAGCCATGAACTTTCCCATCCCAGAGGTGCGCTACCTCATCAAGGAGATCTCCGTCATTTGGCACCTCTATGGTGGGAAAGACTTTGGGAGTACCGCTTTCACAGCCTCTCCTGCTAGAAGCCGGGGGTGAGCCATTTACTATGTACCTGTGTACACGTTGTTTGAAATGTGCTCAAAAACACACTTGTTTAATTGTTATGCTTTTCTCTGCCTTACAGGTCTACGCCCCATAGTTCCCCCTCTCAAACTCCAGTCAGACAGGCCAAGGCTTCAGGCCGTGCAGGAGGGGGAAGAGGAAGGAACCCGGACGTTCTAATGGAGATACAACTTAGCAAGGTTCCTCTTCATCTGGAATAAATGTTTATTACCCTCATACAGATCACATAAATACCCTCAGCCATTTTTTCATCATTTACCAGCTTTTCTTTTGCCTTTTCCCTAGGTGAGATTTCAGCATGAGGTGTACCCACAGGCCCAGGTGGCGTCTGGGCCAGTGACGGATCAGCCTGTATCCCGGCAGGTGTTTGTTGTGCAGGACTTGGAGATTCGAGACAGACTGGCTACCTCTCAGATGAACAAGTTCCTCTACTTGTATTCTAGCAAGGAAATGCCCAGAAAGGCCCATTCTAACATGGTAAGGGCAACACACTCACATTACCCCAGTCAAGTCTTGGCCTTGTTTAACTTTTGTGCTTGTGGTCTTAGTTGACAGTTAAGGCACTGCACATGTGTCCTGAGTCAGGCCAGGCTCCCCAGGAGTGCTGTTTGCGTGTTTCCCTGATGCCTCTTCGCCTCAATATTGATCAGGTAAAAGCCTCTGATACAGATTATTCTATCAAAGATGTGTATCAGCATTCCTCAGTAACATTTAAGTGACAGCTTTGTTTTTTTTTTTAAGGATGCACTGTTCTTCTTGAAGGACTTCTTTACCAGTCTTGCTACCGAAGTTGAGTTTTTTTCACCGCCTGCTCAAGAAGGTAAAATTAATTATACAACAAGTGGATGCGACCAGGCAATCTGATTTGTCAACTAGACATTTAAAACTTGATTAAATCAGCATGGCAGCACACTGTGGTCATCACTAAAATATTACTCTGCTATTTCCATGGCAACATTGTAACTTAAGTAGAAACTTAAGATTGATTTTTATTCAAGAAAATAAATCAGGAACCACATTGGAACACATTTAAGCATAACCACTGCTTTTCCAGAAGCTCTCGAGCATATTTATATACAGTGATTTATCAGATTAAATGAGTCCTATTTTTACAATGCTCTTGAGTTATTATAGATGTGTGGATCACATCAGCTGTGTGGGTGAGTCGATGACACCATGTTAAAAATAGCCTGCATGAAAAGTTCACAGACGTAGCAGCTAAATCTGTTCATGTTTCAGCAAATACGAGTCAACTAGTTTTGTGTTAATAGGTCTGGCATTTATTGAGTTTGAAAAATCATAGGACCTCGACAAAGCATTAATGTTAGTTCAAGTTGGCTGGCTGACTCGAGAGGGACTAGAAATAGTCTCTGTTGCTTTTTTGATTTGAGAGTGAATTGTCCACAATGTGAATACAATTTGATTATATCTTTTATTTTGTTGATAACTGCATAATCACAATATAATACACAATAATCTTTTAACATAACCCTCACTTTCAAAATACTGGTTTCTAATATGATATTTTGTTTTGCAGCTATATGTGTTTCTACAAAAAAAGCGACTGCCCCAGAGATCTCCTGCAGCTTCTCTAAGCACGCTGGCAGCAGCCAGGACCCGGCCCCAATCATCTCAGTGCCTGCTCAGAGACGTTTGAGCCACAATGGTTTCTCCACATCTGGCAGGGAGGAAGTGAATGATAATGAAGCCTCAGCTCCTTCCTTCACAGACCAACCGATTTTCTTTAGGTCAGCGTTAAGTAACTAAACAACGAAACCCCTTTGAAGAAATAATAACTCCTTGTTTGTGTTTGGTAACATTTTCTTTTCCTAACAGGGAGTTTCGATTTACCTCTGAGGTTCCCATTCGCCTGGATTACCATGGGAAACATGTTGCAATGGAGCAGGTACATGGGCTAGGAGGGCTATGTATGTATTGTATCCAAATTATTTCAATTGTGCTTTGTGAATGATTTATGACTGCTTTGTTTCAGGGAACATTTGCAGGGATCATTATCGGGTTGACACAGCTTAAC
This sequence comes from Percina caprodes, assembly GCA_013375575.1. Lineage (NCBI taxonomy): Eukaryota > Metazoa > Chordata > Actinopteri > Perciformes > Percidae > Percina > Percina caprodes. The sequence continues at coordinate 2,211,879 of JABXJD010000013.1, forward strand.
TGTTCAGAGCTGAAACTGAGGCGCTTGTGCTATAGACAAGGGTAAGTTTATCTCAGTAACTTATTATTTAATATCTTGGATTCATCAAGCAATAGAGACAATTTCTTTTGCACACCATAATACATGATGTACCTCTATAAAGTGCATGAAGAGCACCAATAATCTTTCCCAGGAAACTAATTCTCGTCTGTATTTCAGATTGTTAGGTGTGGATAAGTTGTTCTCCTATGCAATAAATGAGTGGCTAAATGACATAAAGAAGAACCAGCTACCAGGACTACTGGGTGGTGTGGGACCTATTCACTCTCTGGTACAACTAGGTGAGTAAATGTTCTGAACTCAGTCGCAGGCTTTTAGGTCTTACATTTCAAAATGTGCTGTAATGTTTAACATAAATGACAAAAACACAAGATATAATGAGCTAGAGCATCTACTGCTTAACTTTGACATATACATTTTCTTTCTCTTCAGTTATTTCTTCTCTGCATTTCCCAATTTAAGGGCTCCCCCTCCAACCAATATTTATGTTGCTAAGTGTAGAACCAAGTTTAATCAATGTCTTCAAAGCTATTTCAAAGCTAATGTTTAAAGTGTTGTGGAAGTTATTTACACTGTGTAAGCTTTCTGATTCAGGTGTATCTCTCAGGTAATGTATTCCCTGTTCTTAAGATGAATGTTCTGCTCAGTTCAGGGATTCAGGGACTTGGTCTGGCTCCCGATTGAGCAGTACAGGAAAGACGGTCGTATAGTCCGTGGGTTTCAGCGCGGTACTGCCTCCTTTGGAACTTCTACTGCTATGGCTGCTCTGGAGCTCACCAACAGGATGGTGCGAACCATCCAGGTAAACTCATCTTTTCACTGTTACTACAAAAGTCTGTATTTACTACTAATGCCTTCCTAAGGCATCAGATAAATCTATTGTTGTGTGTCATTTTTAGGCAGCAGCAGAGACAGCCTATGACATGGTGTCTCCAGTCCCTGATGAAAGAGATACAAAGAGAATAAAACGGTTCCCCCATTACGGACTGGCTCATCAGCCCGTTGACCTAAGAGAAGGTGTAGCCAAAGCCTATACTGTTGTAAAAGAGGTAAACAACCCTGAAGCTAAAATGACCAATATTTTCCCTTCAGTGACATCAATGGAAAGAAACTCCTTTTTTTAAATGAGGATCTTGTGGTGTTTCCATCCACAGGGTATCACAGACACAGCCCTGACCATCTATGACACAGCCACCCGGGAGCATGAGCAGCGTGGGATGACGGGGGCAGTGGGTGGAGTTCTCCGCCAGCTGCCACCAGCTGTGGTCAAGCCATTCATTATGGCCACTGAAGCCACCTCCAATGTCTTGGGTGGGATGAGGAATCAGATTCATCCTGATGCACGCCAGGAGGAGTCTCAGAAATGGAGGCAGGGCGAGGAGTAATTCTTATTGCCATATGGTACCTGAAACTATGACTGCACAAGCAACAGCTTGAGGGACATCTCAGATGTGCATATACAGCACTGGTGTAAATAAAATACTGTTCATCTTTTGGCAATTTGAGCTACTGTGATTTAGCTTGTCAGCTTACAGTTCCCTCACAGTGCCTTTATGGTTATCAGCATTGTTTAACTGTTTGTTTAATCAAAAGGATATGTGAAGAGTGATGAATTTGTGAGCCACATATTGTATTTATGTGGATTATGTTCTGTTGTTAGATATACAACAGCATTATAAATATAAAATCATTACAATGAAGAAATAGGCTGTTGTCTCATGAGGCGCAGCATTTGCTTCATTCTCAAGCAGCTCTGTTTACAAGTTGTGTGTGGTTGCATTCTTATTCTACTTAGTGTCAACACTAATATTATAGGTGTAGTGACCCTTAATTTATATAACGTACTGTAAGTGAGCTTTGTTATTTACTGTAAATATTCTTAATGTGTAACATTTCATGCAATATAAGAGAACTAAGAAGTGTAGAAACTGTGTAAAGTTTGGTTCTCAGCACTTTAAGTGACTGCTCAAATGAATGACAAATGGGAAGATTACTCAAGTTTAGTTTCACAGTTTTATTTTGAGCTCTAATCAATGTTGTGTAATTTTCACAAAAGCTGCTGTGCTGAAAAGCTGCTTTTAAAATTTAAAAATGTTTTGTGTTGGTCTACCGCTCACATGTTCAAATAGTTGACACAAACTTGATGCAAAGTCTTATTATCCTGAACAATTGATTTTTTTTTTTTAAGTCTATGTTTGACAATTGATATTTGGCTTGATATGCTGTGTTGCAGACATTTGATTCACCCATTTCTTGTTTATAGGATGTGGACAGGATAATAGTTCTTGTACATAGGTGTACAGTTGAATTTGTATGAAAAGCATGAAAGGGAAATAAAAACGGTTAAATACGTCATAGTGGTTGGGTTGGTATGATTTTTTTTTTTTTACATTTGAATATAATGGACTTAAAGGCATTTCTATACAGTAACACCCACAGCCTTAGATCTGATATGGGAGATTTTGGCACAAAACAAAATTGTTGCCATTGATTGATTTTCTTTTTCAGCTATTGTTTCGATGAAAATATATTTGTTATATACGTTTTTATTTTGATTCGCATCGTTTGTTGCGAAGAATTTTATTTTGAAATATGTAGGCCGTTGAAACGGAAGTTGTCCTTTTGCCATGGAAACAAGACAACGAGGCAAATTTGTGCTGTGAAGATTGTCCACTTTCTACTAATTTGACCCCTGTCGAAATTTTTAGACGATGGTGGACGTATCTGCTGATTTGAGCAGTTTTTCGTTTGAGACTGGACTGACTGAAGATGAGAAAGAGTTACTTTACCTTCGTGCACGTTCGACTGGACTGACGTTTTGCGGGTGCGCGCACGCAGCTTTCCTGTGTAAACTGGTCCACACACTGAGGTAATGTATCTGTAACGTTAGGTTTATTTTAGGTTTAAACTGCATATGACACCCAGAAAGTACTTTACAATAACATTTACCATACTTTATGTTACGGTCATTCTGACACATTCTGATACACGTTAACATTTACAGATGTATCATCAAAAGTCACACTACAAACAGAGACTCGTTGGCATCAGGAGAAGATAGTGACTTCTGCATTGGGATACTCGGGATGGGTCATATGGGGAAACAGCTGCTCTTCTTCCTCCTTGAAAAATCTGGCATCAAACCATCACACATTAAGATCTCCAGTAGAAGACCAGAATCTGCATGTATACTGACAAAATAAGACACTTATCCAAGGCACTCAAAAGTCCAAATCAAAGTTACATGACATTGGAAGTACATTGTACTTTCTCTTCTGCGAGTGAAAAGGGCGTGTTATCAGATGCCAATAATCTTAAATTCTAATGTCACAAAAAGGAGCAGCTGAAGATGCAAGAGATAACTGTTTGCCATGTTCTTAAAACATTAATATGCTCAGAGTAGTAGTAGTAATAATAATCATTTAAACTGTTTATTGATCCCCAGCGGGGAAATTACAATTTACACTCTGTTTTGTTAGTAATCAGAAGTTTTAATATTGATATGTTAATGATTAAATATGAGTAGAATTATCTGAGTTGCACCTTGACATTACTTCCTTGTATCCTGAAAAGTCACACATGTATATTTGAGATCTTGTCGTTGTGTTTGCCTTGTCTATATTTCAGTGGAATTCACCCACACAGGAGTTGAGTGTTTCTTTGACAATCACAGACTGGCAGAGTGGGCAGACATTCTGTTCCTCTGCTGTCTGCCCTCTCACCTTACCAAAGTCTGTGCTGATCTCCACTCTCACCTGTCAAGGCGTTGCCTTGTGTACAGCTTCACCTCTGGTGTGCCTGTCACCAGGTACTGCCTCACTCATACACATACAGCATTGTTGAATTTTAAGTCACTGAATCCCTCCCTTTTTATCTTTTATTTCAGATTGGCACAGCTTCTTGGACACAACTTTGTTCTAAAACCCCAGTATGATTTTGTCGCTTGTGACACTGCAGATGTATGGCTGTCCTGCACTCATCTGACCAGGGCTTTGACAAATCCTTTGCTGCTAGAGGCATCGTGTCCTCTTACAATGAGCAGTATGTCATGTTTCATTAGTGCAGACTTCAACTTCTTTCTCAGAGCTTGCGTTTGAACCTGTCATGTTATTTAAGATGCAAGGGACAGCATTTAAAAGTTGGGGCTGTGAGGCTTCACTCATGATTTGACATTATTTATGTTAATTAAGTTTTTAATTTCTGTATAACCGTTTAACCTGACTTGTGATTCCCATATTTAGGTGGTATTTATCTGGGTCTGAACTGGGTGTGTGCAGTGTTGTACAGCCTGCTAAATATCTGCACCTCTACTAGTCTGGGATCCAGTGATACTCTCTCTGTTATCAACAGCATCTTTAAAGAGAAATGGCCACACGCTGTGGAATTAATCCCACAAAGTTTCATCAGTGCATCATGTGCATCTTCCCTTCTTTCAGAGGAGTGAGTGCAACACAATAGCCAGAGAATAGATATTTCTGTCATGTTAAACTAGTTCTGATTCATCTCTTTTTTTTCCCCACAAAGACCTTTTCCCTGGATTTCTCTCGCTGATGCCCAAGTTAAGGATACGCCGCTACTTTGCTTTCTATCAAGCAGCAAATCTATGCAACAGTGCATCTCTGCAGCATATAAATCACTGCTAGAGACACCAGTGAAACTAGACAGTTACTCTCTAATGTGAAGTTTAACTGTATATAATCTAAGGATGTCCACTACATATGTAAATTGTGTTTCTTATGTTGCACATTTTGTTTTGAATTTACAATACATTCTAATAAATGGGCCTCAACAGTGTGTCTTGTGATACTTGCAGATATTGTGTTTTTAATATTTTTGTATTTCATGTATAATATGTATGGTACATGTGAAAAACAATACATTTTAAAATGCACAACAAACGATCTCGATGCTTAAGATTCGCAGATTTTCGTCAACGCTCGAGATAAACGCGGAAGTGTCAAAAAAAACATTTCTCCACATCCATGTTTTTTTTCTTCTGTCAAGCAGCAGAGCAGAGATTCATCACATGATTGCAGTGTTATGGAGGCGAATTTTCCCGTGGCCTGAGTTTGTCCAAAGTTAAATCGTACGAGTTGTCATAGCGTAACATCAAGGTTAGTAAGTTTGTACCATGGTTTGTACCCAGTGTCTGCAGCTTCTTCGGCTGCACTTTCTCTGCTTGCTAGGTAGCGTAAGCTAATGTGAGCTAACCCAGCTAGCCTCCCAGCTAATGTCAGTTTATGAAGATGATGTTCGGTAGGGAAGTCTCACTAATACATTACGTTTCACATTTCGCTTCTATTGTTTAAGCTATTCATTCGCCAGTGAGGTACTGTAATCAAACAGTAGTTAGTTTAGTTAGTTTATTTAGCCTGCGTTAATAGGCTAGTTTCAGTGTGGTCATCTCTCCCTCCCTCCCTCCCTGTGGTTGGAAGGGGCGGGGTTTCATATTTTTCAGCCACGCAGACTGAGGTGTTTGTCTTGTCTTTACAGCCATGGAGAAATTAGAAACCACATCAGAGCTCCAGTCGCGGCTGTCATCGCTCTCCTTCTCATCGTTTCCCGGAATAACATCCAAACAGAGCGACAAAAGACCGCTGGACAGGTAGGCTGTTACTGCAGAAAGGGCTGCTTATAAAGCTGCTGTAAGGAAACGTGTTGCCAGTTATACTTCATCCTAATGTTTTCTGCTGCTATACTATCTGCTCTTTAGGCTTCAGAATACAGACATTTCACAGAGCTGTACCCAATCCAAAAATCAAGCTGATATGGAGGAAACCCAGGAGGATTCAGGGCAACACTCTGAGGTATTTAATATTTAACTATTCCGGAAGAGCTGTCAAGGAGTTGCAATAATCAGGGAATTGCAATATAATATCTTTGCTATAATATTAGTCTTGTGTATGCATTTTGAGGGTAATGAAGCGGCCCCAGCAGAGCTGGCCCTGGGGGAAGGAGGTGAGGACAACAACAGTGCTGGGATCTGTCAGCGCTCCACTGAGATGAAAGGTGAGGACCTGCAGAGTAGGCCATCATTACTGCTGCTTTGTTTAATCTATGATTTAGATTCAGAAGTTTCATAAATCTTTTACAAAGCTGTTCACAATGTAATACAAACTCTAAAAACAATCTACAATTATTATTATTATTATTATTATTCTACAATTTAATAGGGTTTATCTAAGCTAGATAAATAATGATCAGTGTTATGCTCTTTGTGAACACATTGCCATTTATTCCTCATGATGGCAGCCCAGATGCCGCCCCTTAAACCCCCAACGACGTGGACATCTGCTGCACTGAAGGAGCTGAAGGCAAAGCTTCGAACAGAGGACGACAGCGTGGTGACAGTGTACCGAGGCGACATCATGACAGTTCATGTGCCCACTGTCCCTGAGGCCAAAAAAGTGTGCTGGGAGTTTGCTACAGACGGTTATGACATTGGCTTTGGCATATATTTTGACTGGACTCCTGTCACAAGCCGGTCTATCACTGTGCACATCAGTGAGTCAAGTGATGACGAAGACGAGGAGGAGGAGCCGGAAGGTCAGTTGGTGTTTGCAATTTGAATGTAAAGCGACCTAAATATATCACACACTTTAAACATTTTTCACTCAATGTCTCAATTATGCATATCATAAACTTATCCAGTCATTCTCTACAAAGCACACCATAATTGCATTGTCATATGTTTTTCTCCAGCTGGCATCCGAATCAGTGTGTTGACTTTGTGGTTTATGTGATTCCTGTTGCAGGGCCCGTCGGTAACGGAGATGTTGAGAAGGGCTCCAAAACTCAAACCAACTCCAACTTGGCTGAAATCGTACCCGTATACCGCCAGGACAGTCACATATGCGTCCAGGGGGGGAGCCACAATTTTCCAGGTGAAGGCACTTACCTTCTGAAGTTTGATAACTCATACTCACTTTGGCGAAATAAAACTCTTTACTACAGAGTTTATTACAGTGCCTGAGATGCCAATTTATGAATGTTTAATTTACAGAATGATATTATTCTTAAGAACTATTTTTGATTCTATACTTGAAAAAAGATGGTTATAATATAAAAGGCATATCTATTTTTTGTCTCAATCAGCTTGTTTTGCTGCATGTTGGATTTACAATCAGATAGTTTTAAATGCAACATTTGCTCCAATTTCTTGCTGATAGTTATCTGAAGAAGCCTTGCATATGTGCCATGTTCCTGTGTATGTACAGTGCTTTTTGGTCAAGTGCCAGTCATAAAATATATATATATATACTGTCTTCAACATTTCTATGGTAGCAGTGATCAGGGAACACCTGCACAGAATATATTTCACCAGGCCAGGTGCTTAATCAGCAGTGCTCTAAAGAAATAGTTTATTTTTTGTCGTGTGTGTATGTGCGTGCGTACACCTTCTATGATTATGTTGCTTTGTTACGTGTATTTGTCCTTTTGCTTTGTATCGTAACTTATTTTTCATGTGTTAAATTTAATTGCGTGATAATGGACAATAAATGTATTCCAAATTCTGTACTGTACTGAAGCAAGTGCTAACAGTTTTCCAGAGTGTGCTTTTATGACACAAATAAAAGCAATCCCTTATCACATAAAGCTCCTATTACGTAATATAGATTCAATATTTACATTTGCCTTGGATGCCCCCCCCTTTAATTTGCTGTATTGGATGTAGGATGCGGTTGTAATTTTTCATCTAAATGTATTTTGTGCACAGGTCTATGTAAGTAAAGGTTAGTGTGTTTGTTTTTGAATATCCCTGGCACGTTGGCCATACTTTGGCTTTGATTGTGTTGCTTTGCTCCATCCTGTTTCTAAAATTAATTCTTCTACCACACTCTCGTGTGCGCATATTCCCAAAGATGTCGCAGATTTGGCCGCTTACGCCGAATACAGTTTAAAGCTTCCCATGTTTGCTGTACTGTACCTTTACTGTAAGTCATGACATTTGTTCCTGAAATTTATATTCCACAATAAAGAGAAGATTGTCTAGTTTTCTTTGTGATTCATTTATTGGATCAATCCTATAAACACTGTGATTAGTAGAGATGATGGCTGCAAACATGTTGCAACATGACACAGAGATGTCATTAAGGCAGCTAATGTGTGTAGTCCCCCAAATGTATCTGTCCTGAGATACCATCCTTACAGTTGCATTGCTAATCCAGGATTAGAAAGCCCTTCAGGATGGGCCCCCTGTGTTTCCATTAAATTGTGGCGTTAGGGGATTGATGTAATTGTTACACAGGTGCTGATCAAACCAGGTTATTTTTTCAGCTCTCCCTAAAGGCCAAGCAGACTCCAGTTACATCTAGTGTCCCTTCCCGTTTTACTTATTTCTAAAAAAGCAGTAAAGGATAAACATTCTTAAATTGTTCTTTTAGGATGCCACTCAAAGTATGATAATTCCAAGTAATTACATTCATTAAGTTAGACATTGATGATTTTAAAAGGTGTGTACAGGAGATATTCTGTAACTTTTTAAATGTACGGATAAATCTTGATTTGTTTTGCAGATATAAATGTTACCATATGTGTGCAGTTATGAATATATGATCTACACCTGTGTTGCAGCAAAATCTAATACATGTTTTTATTCATTTGTTTATATATGTACATAGCTAGAGGGAGGCAGAATAATACCTACAACACCACCCAAATCACTTTGAAGGCCTGAACCTGACAACATGTAAAAGGTTATTATCAGACAAGTTAAAAGTATTGAATACACCAATAATGAATATAGTTAAATAATTAAAATATGTATTACAGTAAATATATTACAATTAGACCTTTAAACAGTTTCTTCAATTGCCAATCATTTGTTTTAAAAAAATCTGTATTTTTTATCAATCAGTTAATAAAACAAATTAACTTAAACGCAGCCTCTAAATTACCATTGATACAGCCATCCTTAAACTGAAGATTACAAGCATCATTTTGTCCAAATCTAGCTGCGATCTGTGTTTTTTTTCCTCAGAAAAATGAAAGGCTGAGAGAAATCTACTGGTAAAAAGGAAACTGACCGCTTTCAGTAATTCCACGTAGATTACGCAAGCTATTAATCAGACAAAATATATTAAAGGTAAAAAATAAAGAATAAGGGAAAAAAACTGGTTTAAACTGAGTGTGTTGGTTACTGGGAGTCTAATTAATAAATTAATTGTGCTGCGGTCTCAGCTGTGCGTTTTCAAAACGGCCTCGAGCTCGAATCAGCCAATCGGAAGTGATTACCGGAGGTCCACAGTGCACCAAAGTTTTGCTAGCTGCTACTGCTTGTACTCTATACTTCTTGATGAAGCGACCTGCAACAACATGGGGAGGCTGAATTTTTACGTCCTTTGTTCCCTGCGTGACGCTCCCCGCCAGTTCATCAGGTAAGCCTTTTATTTGGAGAACCTGCACACATTATGTTTTCACATTAACACTATTCAATGTTGTCCGCTTCTCATCCACCGCAGCAAATCCAACCGAAGTTGCTTTCAAGTCCACATCCCACTGCCTCTTCCCAAACACCTGGTCATCTTTGGTCTTGGAGAATGGAAATGTATCGAGACAACAATCTCGGTAGATGTTCTGGTTAGTGCAGAAGTACCGGCCCAGAAAATTGGGACTCTGTCAGCTCAAGCCAGGTATGTGGAGAATTAAAGCATTAGCTATTTTTTTTTTTTTTTACAAAAAGTCTAAATTGGTACAAAAAAAAAATCGACTTTGAACTCAATCAGGTGCTTGACCTGGGAGGGTGACTGGAGCACTGACATTGTCACAGTGGCAGCAGAGAGAGGCAGGAGAGGAGTTTATGGCAAGATTGTGCTCACAGTCTGTAGAGAGGTAGGAGGGTTTCCATAACTACATAATCCAAAACCTGCTGTTTCATGTACCTGATAATGATACTAACAATATTGGTTATAGTTAAACTTTGCAGGATAGAAGGCTTCTCGGATCATATTGTCACTGTTTTGTTTCATGTAAAGACTTGTGACCAGCCACAGGATAAAGCCAGTGTCTTCAGCAGTACTCCTCTGGTTCGAGGGAAGTTACTGTACCCAGACCAGCATGATGCCACTGATCTCTCTTGCATGTTACACCAAAGCGCAGGAAATGAAATGGTGAGGTGAATAGGGTTACAGTTGTTTGCAGTTATCTGTATTTGTTAATATTTCATTATTGTCCTGCCTTGCAGATAACTCTCAACTCCTCACACTTGGGTGACAGTGTTTGCTATGCTGATATTCAAGTTAATAAAACTGACACCAGTGATTCCACTATGGTAAATAATAAACCCCTGGTTTGGCCTACGGTAAGAGTCATGCTTAAGAATATATTAATGTCTGCATTTAAGGTAAGTGACTTATCTTGTGAAATACTACTACTGTGCAACTAAAAGGATAAGACGCCCATACGGCGAGTTATTCGTAAGAGATGCCACCTGACATGGAGCTCCGAGGACACAGACAGTCTCGGAGAGGACATAGACCAAGCTTCATCCCCCAAGAAAAGGAGACTGTCCAGGATGAACAGCAAAGAGGAAATGACTGTGCAGATAAAGACTGACAACAGAGAAGGTCAGAAATATTACCACTGTGATGGCTTCTGAATGCGCAACGTGGGTTTTTACAGAGATTGTGATTTTAGTTTCAGTGTGTCCATCAAAGCGCTGCAGCCATACAATGTGTCTAAGTGACTTTGACACAGCCATCCTCATCGGAGGGGAGACCACCGATCAAAACTGCTGCAAGGACTCGCTGTGGAAATTCGAGTTGGGTCAGTGGAGTTTGTTAAATTACTTGTGTGGTCATGTATTGCTTACTACAACCAAAGGAGGAATTAAGACAAAATAGGTAGCCGTAAAATCTAACTCAGCATGCCTTTTTCCACATTAAGTTTCCTTCTTGACTTCTTTCCAGACAATGACTTCTGGTTCCCCATGAACTCCTCTTCCTCTGGACCTGTACCATCCTGTGCCCGAGGACACTCTGCGACCTATGACCCTGACTCTAAGTCTGTCTTTGTTTATGGTGGCCTTAGGGAGGGTCAGCGCTACAATGAGCTGCACATCCTTGACACTCTGACCTGGAAGTGGAAGCTTGTCACCGTGGGTTTGTTGCTAATTACTAACATGTTGTAGTTTTCGGTTTCTTATCAAATAGTTATAGGAAATGCCCCCCCCGCCCCTTTTTTTTTTTTTTAGGCGAAAGGGGATGTTCCAAATGTGGCATATCATTCTGCAGCCTTTTATAAGAAAGAGCTTTTTGTCTTTGGTGGAGTTAAGCCAAGCCGTTCTTCTGTGGATAAATCCTGCAGTAATGCTCTGTACATCTTTAACCCAGAGTTTGAACTCTGGTACCAGCCGATTGTGGATGGGGACAAACCTCTGCCTCGATTTGGGTCAGTCTTCTTTTCAAAATGATTACAGGTGAATTCAGTCATACAAATATATGGGTTGAATTTTCCTTTTTTAAATATTGATACCAATGCTTAATGTTTGTATCAAACAGACACTCAGCCACACTGATGTCACAGAAGTTGATCATATTTGGTGGACGGCAGACTGCTACCTACCTTAATGATGTCCATGTTCTAGATCTGGGTAAGATAATTTGGTTGCTGCATTAAGCAACAATTTTGTGTCCACGTTTAAACGGCCATTTTATTTATTTTCGAGTGAAGGATACATGGAGTACACAGCTGTGAAGTGTGGGAACATGCCACCGCTGCCTCGAGGGTGAGTACAGAACTAATAAAAACCTTGAGTCATGTAGCCATCTGGTTATTATATTTTTGGTCTTTTGACAGAGAGAACCGCATTTGAACTTAATTGGGTTTAACACCTCCAAGGCAAAATTAAATTAGATAGATAGATAGATAGATGGAATTTGTTAGCTCAGTATAAAATCAGTAAGTGGTCATTATGTAAACACTGGCTTTAGAACCATAATGGTACACATAAATTGCATGTTTGCCTGTCCATGGACAGGTTTCATGCTGCTCTACCAGTTTCAGACAACAGGATTTTAGTCAGTGGAGGTTGCAGTGCAATCGGAGCCCTGCAGGATGTACATATTTTCAACACTGGTGAGTACATCATTTGTTCCACATATAGTAAATTCAATAAGACTAAATCAGTGTTATCTGGTTTAGTACATAATGGTTTATGGTTGGAGTCACACATGCAAATTTACTTTCAGTCACCCCGTTAGAATGTGTCACAAATTAATTGCTTTTGACGTTTTATTTTTTTTTTCTTCAGACACAAACATGTGGAGCTCAGTGGTGTCTCCTCTGCTTTGCTCCAAGCCTCGTGCAGGACACAGCATGATAAACTTGAGCTCTACCGTCCTGACGGATGCAGAGAGGCATGAACGGGGTGAAAATGTCAGTGTCCACTGCACATTGCTGGTGTTTGGTGGCTCAGACAGCTCTGGTACATTCTACAACGACACAGTGAAGTGCACGGTGGCAATTCCTGGTGACAAGTGATGGAGAAAAACTTTATTTTTTATTTTTTTTATAATTTTTAAAACGTGGAGGATGATGTGATTTGCCCTGACACTTCTATCGTCCAAATGAGTATCTGTAACAGTTATTTTGGTTGTTTGTCTTACATGTTATTTACTTTTTGCATGATGTATTCTGCAGCTTAGATTTTTTGTCACTTCCTTTTTTAAGTCTGTTTTAATAACCATTAATACTTCTTCCACACAAGCAAGCAATGAGCTCAGGTTTTGCACTATGCATAACAAATCTGTAATATGCATGTTTTACACATTACTTTATGTCCTCTACCTTGTCCCCACATATCAGTATGTATTTAAGGGTAAAGTGCTGGACTGGGTTCAATGGATAGTCAAAATGCCAATAAATATTTCAAACTCAAAGTTTTCTTGTTCTTTAAAGTAACAACACTAAAATATGATTATTCTCAAAGCATTTTATTTAACAATGTACAAAGTTGCATGGTTGTCTCAAACTGCTGAGTGGTTCTATGCACGCAGATCAGCAGGTGTGTCTGGCTGACAAGATGGGTTGCTCACTTTGAAAGCTTCAATCTCAAGTAAGGTCTGATTTAACCTTTTGATTGTTGGATACTGCCCGACATCCACTTTGAACCTATAAAGATTAAAGACACAGAGGGGGTCATTCCTCTGTATAGGGTGTCGTAAAGTTCAGCAGGTTGGTTGTAGCTCATATGGTTTCATGTAAACAAGAAAAACATTTTAACAGCGCTCCAGTAGGTCTGGCTTGTCCACATAACGATAGTTACATGGGTAACTCCAGATTCTATTAGTATAGGCTTCGCCCTCTAAGGGCTACGCTATTGGGTTTATCCCCTTCGCGCATGCGCAGTCGTGAAGATTTTCTTTCCCGCCCTTGCGTCCAGCACGGGCCTCAACTACGTCCGCATTTACTGTATATGTACACAGCGGACCCGTTGTTCGTCTCCCAAAACATCAGCTTTTTCTTCAACTAATGTTCTAGGAGCAGGTGGCCCGTACCTTAGAGGGCTACGCCTATACTAATAGAATCTGGAGTTACCCATGTAACTATCGTTCTATTTCGTATAGGCTTCGCCCTCTAAGGGCTACGCTATTGGGTTAGGGCGAAGCTGATGTAGTCTATGCCACCTGCGACACAGGGCCAACAAGCCGAACATAGACCACATTTCCCTACAACAATGTAGGCTCAATCAGTCATTCTTCTGTTCAAGCCTGCCATGCCAACGGCGTGGCCTGAAAGAAGGTTGATAAGGCCCGCAACATGATGGGAATTGTGCGTGAATAACCCTGTTGTGCATGCGACGGAATGACATGATTATCTCCGTGCATGTAACGTGATTATGACCATGTATGGGATTAAGAACTGCGTCTCACAAAAAAATACTCCAAACAGGAGTGGTGAGACAGCAGAGCAGGGTTGCCGCAGCATCGATGTGAGATTGATAACGACATCGGGCATCCGAATTTTTTTTTCATACATCCAGCGGCATTACGTGTCGATGACTGTGGACAGAACTGAACGGGACATGGAAGGTTCAGACATGTCCCGCAGATAAAAACGGATGAAAGGGCACGGGAAGCCCACGAGGCTGCAGCGCAGATGTCGGCTACTGCCATGCCTTTAAAAAGAGCCGCAGACGCCGACAGAGCCCTCGTAGAGTGCCCTCGGATTTCGCGGGGGCTCTGCCTTCCGTGCTATAGGCTTGAGTAATAGCCTCGCACAGCCAGTTAGACAGACGCTGTTTTGAGAGGGCTGATCCTTGGCAATGTTCTCTATAATGCACAAACAGCTGCTGAGTTTTCCTGATATTTGCCGTGCGTAAAATGTATTGAGAAAGAGCACGCACTGGACACAACCGGTGGGAAGCCTCCTCCGCATCGTTGGCATGAGGCGGGGGAAAACCCTCGAGGAAAACATCCTCGACCGAAAGAACTAGTTAGAATCTTCGGTGTGAAGGAGGGATTTGGTTGTAAGGTGGCTGCGCTCCGTCCCTCTAAATGGAGAGGCATGACGGGAAATTGACAGTGCACATAAATCACTCACTCTTTTGGCTGACGTCAGAGCAAGAAGAAGTACCGTTTTTAGCGACAGCATTCTGAGAGAAGCTTGTGCCAGAGGCTCAAAGGGGGGTTTCCCCAGAGCCCGGAGCACTAGAGCTAGGTCCCATTGGGGGGTGAGGGATCGAACAGCCGGTTTTTGACGCCTAACCCCCTTTAGGAAACGCTTCACCAGGGGGTGCGCAAAAACTGTCCTCTCACCATAGCCTTCGTGGCAGGACGAGATGGCTGCTGCGTGCTTTGACTGTAGATGGAGCCAAATCGCTATCCACCAGAGTTTGGAGATACGTCAGCACAAGAGGCAGGGGACACGATGTGGAATCCACGTCCCTCTCTGTGCACCAGCGCTGGAAGGCGGACCAGCGTCCTGCATAGCATGCTATGGTAGAAGGGGCTCTGGAGCCCTGGATGGTGCGCACCACGGCAGGGGGCAAGCCTAATCTCTGTAAGCGTTCCCGCTCAGCAACCAGCCCCACAGCCTCTGGGTTATCACCGGAGGGTGGCAGATTGCGCCGTTCAGCTGCGACAGTGCGTCTCCCTGCCACGGAATCTGCCATGGGGAGCCACCAGCAGCTGGACGAGGTCGGGAACCAGGACGCGCTTGTGCGCTCCGGTGCCACCAGAACAATTGACAGGTTTTCTTCCTGGATGCGCTCCAGGAGGCGAGGTATCAGCGGGACCGGAGGAAAAGCATATAGGAGGGTTTTCGGCCAGGGCTGGTGGGAGAAGGCGTCTACGCCAAGGGGAGGGTTGTCCCGTGCGCTCAAGGAAAACCACAGTGTGCACTGTGTGTTCTCTCGCTGGCGAACAGATCCACCTTCGCTTCCCGAACCTGTTCCATAGCGTTTGAACAATAGTGGGATTCAATCTCCACTCGTTGTGGGAGGGCCCTCCCCTCGACATCAGGTCGGCCGCCCGGTTCAAAACCCCGGGGATATACACTGCTTTGAGAGACAGCAGATGACTGTGCGCCCATAGCAGGAGGCGTCTGGCTATTTCCAGCAGCTGGGCTGAGCGTATACCGCCCTGGCGGTTTATGAACGCTGCCGCCGTAATGTTGTCGGTCCGCACGACGACATGTCTCCCGTCACCAACGGGGTGAAGTGTTTCAGCACTTTCAGCACCGTGGACAGCTCCAGGCAGTTTATGTGGGGAGAGGGGAGGAGGCCAGTCCCCTCCACCACCTGTGACTCGCACATTCCCCCAGCCAGTGAGGGACGCGTCTGTGTACACCGTCACATATGACGTCACTCTGCCCAGGAAACCCCGGAAGACAGGGTCCGGGATTCCCCAGTATGCCAGGTCTGACCGGAGGGAATGAGGGATGGACAGCGTTCGCCATTTGTGGCGAACGGGATCGAGCCGTTGGCGATGAAACCACCTTTGGATCTTCCTCATGTGGAGGAGACCCAGGGGAACCACCGTGTGTGCCGCGGACATCATGCCCAGGAGCCGCATCACTGACAGCGCTGACACTGTTGTGTGTGGCCTGAAGCGGGACAACAGAGAGGTCAGGCGTCCTGCCTTGGTGCCGACAACCTGGCTCTCATGGTGATCGAGTTTATGTCCACGCCCAGATAAACTATTGATTGTGCGGGGACCAGAGCGCTCTTTTGCCAATTTATGGCAAAGCCCAGCGTTGCAGGTGCTGCAGGACCTCCATAGTCTGTAGCGCCGCCTGCTCCCGAGGGGTCTAGAATGAGCAGATCGTCCAAATAAAAAGGACTCTGATGCCCCTCTTTCGTAGAGGCTGGAGCGCCGTTTCCATGCACTTGGAAAAGGTGCGGGGGCTAGCGAGTACCCGAACGGCAGCCGGTTGTACTGGAAACGAGCCCTTGGAAGGAGAACCGTAGGAATTTCCTGTGCCTGGGAATGATTTGTACGTGAAAGTAAGCGTCTTTCAGATCCACGGACGTAAACCATTCGTGGCGGCGCACACATTCCAACACGTGCTTGATGGTGAGCATGTGGAAGGGGCGCTCCATGATGTATCGATTGAACTGTGACAGGTCGAGGATGGGACGCAGTCCCCCTGACTTCTTCGGTGTGAGAAAGTAGCGAGAGTAAAAACCCCCGTTCTCCTCCTCTGGAGGGACGCGGGAAATAGCTCCGCTTAACAGCAGCCCTTCTAGTTCTGACGTCATAGCGTGTGACTCTGCTAGGGATGATACCGTAGTCTCCAACACGCCCGCGAAAGGAGGCGGGGGGGAGGCGAACTGAAGTGTGTAACCCTGTGTTATCAGTTTTGACATCCATGAATCCATGTGTGTCAAACTGACCCATGCCGCGCTGCACTCTGATAGCGGGCGAGCACATGTCTGAGTGTTGTTCACCGACATGGCGAGCAGGGAGCGCAGAGCCCATCCCGCCGCTGGGCGAGACGAGTGATCGTGTCGCCCAGCCCCTGGTAGGGCTTTTTCGAAAGGGCAGTGGCCAGCCGCCGCCTTGTGGGGCGGGAGCGGCCACTGGGTTAGTGTATCCCTCGTCCCGCCGGCATCGCCGTGGGGGAGGAGGTGGATGAGCGGCGTCGTCCGCCGTGGGTGGGTCATTCCCGTTGCCAGCATAGCGAGGAGGCAGTGGCGCCCCGCGTGCAGCAGCGGTCTGGTGTGTTGTGTGGGAACGGCTGTCATAACAGCTAGCTGTTTAGAGCAAACAACGGCTGTTCGGCTGAGGGGAAACGGCTCTTTAGATGTGAGTGTGTGGCCCTTAAAAGGGCCGCTGTGTTTCCAACTCTCAGCTGGGGAGTGACAGGCGATCCCCGCGTCCGTCATTGCCACCGTCTGCTGCTTGCTGGGTGGCTCGGGAGGCGGATTGGACCAGGTGGGAGCCGCTCTCATGGTCCTCCGGCCCCACGCAGCTTGCCGGCCGTGTGGTGCCGGTTGCCGCTGCGGAGGGGGGCCAGGTGGGGGCCCTGAAGCCGGAGCTTGAGAGGACGCAGCCGCAGCGGATGCTGTGGGGCGCTTCCTTTTGTAGCGGTCGTTGTGTCGACGGCGGGGCTGTGGAGGAGCCGCTTTCCACGAGCCGAGCCTCCGAAGCCGCTCCGCGTCCTCCGTCGCTTGATGGAGATGGGACGTGGCAGTCTGTAGGCGGGGCCCAAATAGTCCATCGGGGGCTATGGGGCCGTACAGAAGCTCGCGTCTAACTTCCGCGGGCAGCTGGGACATGTGGAGCCAGATGTTTCGCTGGGCCACAGTCTGCCAAGCCATGACCCTGGACAGCGCCACCGTGGACGCCGTGGTCAGGGTGAGGATGGCGGTCATGGCTTTGCCAATTTCCGTGGCCAGCTCCGAGGGGAGGGCGCCAGGGGTTGTGGCCATAGCGGAGACGGCGGAGGCCAGTAAGGCGATGTTGTTTTGTGCTGCCAGCCCTTGGGCAGCACATTGGTGGGCCCGGTCAGTGACTTGGGCGCACACTTGATCTTGGGGAGAGGGAGGCGTGGGCTTCCGGTGGCCGAAAAAGGTGGCTCTCGGGAGCAGAATTGACGCCAGGCTCCCCTCCAGGGGAGGGACCGAGGGAAAACCCGCGTCTGTGTCGCCTTGAACCCGAGTAAACGGGGCGTAGCGAGAGACGGAGCCTTCAGTTTCCCAGGCTGTGAAAAAGCCTCCTCCACAAAAGGCCGAAGCTCCCGAAGCGCGGCCAGAGCGGTGCCCGTGAAGAGGGCTGCTCCTGGCGCGAAACATCCCCGCTCAAAAGGCCGCGAGCGGGGGCTGGCGGCTCCGCCGGGAGCGCTATGCCTCTCAGCTCCGCCGCCTTCCTGATGATCTCCGGCAGATCAGCGAAGAGAGCCTTAGCGGTGGAGGTTGGAGCCGACTGGGGCAAAGGGGAAGGCTGCTTAAGCGGTGCCCCTGGCCGTTCGGGAGACGGGGAGAGCTGTAGTGGAGGGCATCGATCGCCGTCCAAGGCCCACCTCCCAGGGGGAAGAGGGGATCCTCCCAGAGGGGAGGAAGGAAAACCAGTTACGGAGGCGCAGTCCGAGGGAACTGAGCCAGCGGACTCATGCTCGCCGAAACGCCGTCCGCCAGTGGTTCCAGGGTGTCGCCGGATTCCCGTCCGTCTGCCCAGCTGCCGTCCCCGTCGCCACCAGCCTGGCAAACCAGAAAAGCTTCCGCCCGTCTATTTAGCTCTTTAGATGACAGGCGGGCGCAAAACTGACAGGAGGCGTGGCGGGTGAGAGCCTGGCCGGCGTGAACGGCGCCGAGGCAGGACTCGCATCGGGGGTGGAGGTCCGGCGGTAGGATGTAGCCGGTCCGGCAGGAGGGGCAGATGCGAGCACCGCTGGAGAGTCTAGAGCTTGTCTTCATACTGCGAGGTTGAAGAAAAAGTGGGGAGACGAACAACGGGTCCGCTGTGTACATATACAGTAAATGCGGACGTAGTTGAGGCCCGTGCTGGACGCAAGGGCGGGAAAGAAAATCTTCACGACTGCGCATGCGCGAAGGGGATAAACCCAATAGCGTAGCCCTTAGAGGGCGAAGCCTATACGAAATAGAACATTCTGGGATAGGCAAAATGTCTGGTTTTCTTGGCATTTCTTTAAACCAATCACAATTGTCTTGGGTGGCGCTAAGCGCCAGACAGAGCAACGGTCCCTCTGCAAAATAGCCTCAGGAAAGAAATTGTTTTGGTGGAACGTGTACGTTCTAAAGCTGTTTTTAGTCGTGCAAGATAAAACTCAGATTCAATAGTCTAGCTAGCTGTCTCTATTTATCTTTCAGAGATCTGAGTAGTAAGGTCTGGCAATGTGAGACTATAGTCCTCATAAATCGACCGGAGTTCAGAATGCGAACGCAAAGAAAGCAGTAGGTGGGGGACGTTGGCCCAAAATAAACCTGTTACAACATGCTAAAACTATAAGTTACAGAATGCCATGACGTTCGTGTTGATCTGTTCTTTGGGTGAATGAGTGTTTATGTGGTATTTACTGTATGTTGCCGTTTTTATGAAATGATTACGTACCTCTCTGCATTGTAGACTTGTGGGACCAGACATATGTCTGCCATGGATATCTGAAAGGTAAGCAATGAGTCAGATAAAGTCTGCTGTATATCACACTGTTTTTATGCAAACATATGATAGTCATGCCTCTTATCTCAAATGCATATATTTTTATGTTACCTGTCTTTAATGTTTTTATATTGTACATATCACTATTGTTGGTATTTCTAATACTTTTCATATATTTTTTCTATTTAATGGGTATTGTTCTTATTCTGTTTATTTTTTTTGAGCTGCTGTAATTTCTCCAGTGGGATAACTAAAGTCTATCTTATCTTACCTCATCACCTACACAATATTCCCCCGCTGTTTGCTTCAGAATGGGCTCAAGAGCTGAAGGAGAGAAATGCACATAACATTGCGTGATGTCTTGGAAAAGCAAACTGGATGTATATTTGAGAAGACTACCTACCTTGAAAGCCGCGATCAATGAAGTGCTGAGCCCATTGCACCTTTTCTGCTCCTATTTTCTGAATCACGTATAGATTCTGAAAAATCCAGGTCTTATTAATGTGAAGTTAACGTGTTGTGACTGTAATTTTGTATCATGTTGCACTTGAATTTGCAACCCAATACCTGTTTGAACTGTCTGCTTCAGTTTGACTCTAATAATTTGGACTGTGCTGTTCTCACCTGCAGAGGCTGTATCCCAGAGGCAATGACATCACTTATCATCCGAACCTGGGCACGTTTCTTAGGGTCTGCTGGGAGAAGCCGAGGGCCTGGCCTGGTCTCATCAATGTATTGGATCACTGCCAGCTGTTTGGGCAAGAAACCATTTTTAGTAGTATTCAAGTTGGCTAACTAAAATGTCATGTATAGGATTACATAGTTAAAGAGTTTTGGAACTCACTGACTGAGAAAGGATGATGCCATCAATTTCAACTGCAGGCACTTGTTGCATAGGGTTTAATGCCTTGTACTGTTCAGTAAGCTTGAGCACAAAGAACTTGTGTGAGACTACAGGTTATACATTGATGGCCTCATGCTAATTATCATGTACAGTATGCCATTTCTGCATTTATAATGATCCTGTAAATCTAAACTGTACCTGCTGACCTCCATCTTTGATCAGATTTACTGGAGCCTGGTCATATTCAATACCTTTGAGAGCAAAAGCTGATGCACAAAAAGTCAATTATCAAATTGTTAACATACAATTGAATTGCTTTAACGTTAAGTAAAAGCTATGTACGTTAGTCAAATGCTGTGGCACGACTTACCAATGCGAACCCTCCATGAGCAGGAACTTCTGAAGTATCCGTGAAGAATAGGCTAACGTTACATAGAAAAACAAAACAGAAAACGTTAAGTCCACTTGAAAACACATCACATTTTCTCGACATAACTTTTCTTGTGCCTAAGTTACTGGTGCACCTTGGTTTGAGTTGCCATCTTGGCTCGAGGTTTTACCCATCTACACTGAATCAACAGACGGCTTTTCTACAGTGTAAGTCTCATCATCCTCCGGCAGCCAATAGGATGTGCTCTTAAAAACACTCCTACCTACTCTTTGGTCCATGACTAAGCAACATCTGGCCTTCATAGGGTTCGCATAGTTTGCACTTCATAGACTGAATGGTGCACGTACACACTTAGCGAAACAACAAAATATGTTATTGCAGTAACGTTACCTTGGAGAGGCAAAATAAGGAGAGGTGCATTGTGGCTGGGATAATGTTATGGTTTTTATTTTTTAAGATACGTTGTGCGGCTTGCTCAAAGAAACGTCGATTATGTCCTCTGTCCTCCCCTGCCTTTCGTCAACTATATCAAGTAATGTGGACGAAGCTCGGCTAGAAGTAGGAGATCAGACCACACTTTACGGCTGAATTAAACACGCTAGCCCTTCCGAGTTCTAGCCATTGGTTGTAGCCGAGTCACTGGGGGGTGGGTGTGCTACTTTTCATACAGCCGGGGCACAATCCGAAAAGTAGTTGTGACAAGCGGCGAGGGCGGAGCATTACGTTAGCTCTTTAGCTCTTTAACTGTCTATTAATATAAGGCTCGTGGAGTGGAAAACGTTTGCCGGTGGATCGGAAGGGGGCGTTACTTTAAACAATGGATTTCATAAAGTGAAGAGATAATGATGCCACAGAGGGAAAAAATGATACCAGCAATCATCTGCTGGCTGCTCTGGCAACATGCGGGCAGTTTATTCATCAAATTAAGATTGCATTGTTGTCACCCATGTGGTCGAAGTTAATCGGGGACACGCCGCTTTCAAGACGCCTTTTGATAGTATTAAGACTCCGCCTAATCGGCGCACCGCTATGGCAGGCGTACGCCGGTGTATTAATGGTGGACCCACTTTTCAGCTCGGGGTTGCATGACTTCCCGCCAGTACTTTATATTTTCCTTAGTAGTCTACGCTTGTAACGTTAGTATTTTTATCCAGTGACTAAAGCGGGATTATCTAAAACCTCGACTAGAGATTGGATATATTACACCCACAGTTGACCAATCGGGCTGCGTTTTTCATGTGAGTGCGAACCTGAAGCGAATAGCAAGCCTCATCATCCTTAGAGCCCGCCCACAGCTAATACTTCTCTGTGAGGTAGAATGCCGTCTTCGCCTGGCCACTGTCCTACCTGCTGAGCTTGGCAAATCAAGTACATAGTAACATTTCCACAATGGCGACAACCGCATTAAGATCTGTACTAAAGGCAAAGGTAGGAATTGACAATGTTGTTACAGCTTTAAAACTCTTCACAGTTGCAAATGACGCAGGACGGTTTGACAGCTGATCATTGTTTACAAAGTGCAGATGTGTCATGTGCTGCAGGATTTAGATCTGGGTTGTTCCCACACTTGATTTATATCCACAGATGGGATTAATTTAACTTATTTCTTCTACTTCAGGATTTCAAATGTGACTGTCGGCTTTTTGACAATGCACCATCTGGGCTCCTGGGTAGCTCACTTGGTATTTTACTACTCGACGCAGCGGCCTTGGGTTCAACTCCGACCTGCGGCCGTTTGCTGCATGTCATTCCCTTCTCCCCTTTCATGTCTTAAGCCATACTGAACGGAATGCTTTCATTCTTCCAGTCAGCTTGACTTTGTCCCCTTCAAGCCTTTTCATGACGCTTTTTAGTCGCTCATTAATCTTGCAGGCGTTCACTACAACTGGAAACGACCGGTTTTGTGTATTTAATATTTTACAAATTATGTAAACAACACTTACAAAGTTAGGTTTTGGATAGAGGGATAACAATTATCGCATTTGATGATTTCAGACTCTGCTGTGTTTCTTTCTCAGGTCCCATTAAAATTTGGCCGCATGTGCTACTCTTCCTCAGTGGTGAGTTTGGAACAATGTGCACTTAATTGTCAGACTGCCATTACACTTTACAACAAGTGTGATGCATGGACAATTAAACTGCTGACTAAAGGCAGATGTTGCGTAACCTCTCACCTCACAGCCCACCACCAAGCTGTTCATCGATGGGAAGTTTGTTGAATCCAAAACGTCAGAATGGCTGGATATTCACAATCCAGTAAGTATTTCATCTGGCCTGGATTGAGAAACTGCACTTTACTTAGCAACATCATTGTATGTAGTATGTAGTATGTGTTAGGTTTATCCTGCTGTAGCTGGAGGGGTTTCATGATGCTTTGGTTTGGTAGCGCTTACAGGTTTTAAAGTAACAAATCTATGGCTCGTTCAACCTGTCACATAATGGTTACTGCATATGTGCCTGTTGATACAAACTGGGTTCAGTTGTTGTAACATCCAACATTAACTTGTAGTAAAATTGCAAATGTAGATATGTGTGTTTGGCTTAAGTATCGATATGAGCAGATTCATACAGTATCTTTGCTAAATATTTACCCATCTGAGTGTTTTACAGTGGAAAACACATAACATTGTCACTAGGAAATATAACTTAAACCTCAGCTACACTTGGATAACAAGTCTACCTAATAATACCTAATAATTACTACCTACTAATCATAAATGTTTAAGAATTAAATGTGTAAATCCTGTTATTTGTATCTGATAAACTCTGACCTGCAGATTTATGAAATCATGCATATCCCCGTTAAACATCTGCTAGGATTTACCTGTTACCTAACGTTTAGTGAACTCAAATGGCCCCTACTGATTGAAACTAAGTAATCTTTAGAGTATTAATATGAATTTACTCATTCTTCTTTTCATCCTCTACAGGCTACCAACGAGGTGATTGCCCGTGTACCCAAAGCCACCCAGGAGGAGATGTTGGCTGCCGTGGACTCGTGCTCCAGAACCTTTCACTCCTGGTCCAAGACCTCTATCTTGACTCGGCAGCAGGTCTTTCTGCGCTATCAGCAGCTTATCAAGGACAACATTGTAAGTCAAAGGGTTGTGAAAGTATAAGGTGCAACTGAAAACAAGAGTTTCCTGTTTGGCACTGTACAACTTGAATTAAGTCTTTTTCAAATCAGCTTTTTAAACCTTTCAACATAAGTTCAGGGCTTGCTGTTTATCTTTTATACTAAAACTTCAGGTTATATTAAATCTAAAGCAAAGGACTGACATGTGGGTCGTCTTGTGTTTCAGAAAGAACTTGCCAAGGCCATCACAGTGGAACAGGGCAAGACCCTTGCAGATGCAGAGGGGGATGTGTTCAGAGGGTTGCGTAAGTTTATCTTACTTACACAAATGCACACACAACTTTACAAAGGGCAACAAATGGGTTAACGTTTGCATGTTATGCAGGCTTTCTCTTTGTGGTTGCGGTAATAGTTAATGAGTTATACTCAACCAGAACAAAGGGCGGTTTTGTTCATTAACCCTTTAAATGATTTTCACTAATTATTGCTGTTCTTTTTACCTTTCCACTATATTTTAGAAAGGTATAAAACTATTTTTGAGGCTGTACACCCCCTTACATTGAAGGGGAAACCTAATTGCTCTCTCTTTTTGGAGAAATGAAGACATTTTACTGTGCAGACATTGGCTTGGCTTCCACACAAAGTCAACACACTCAATAATTGTCTCAGTAAAGCAGATCTCACACACACACACACACACACACACACACACACACACACACACACACACACACACACACACACACACAGCTTGTCTGTACCCAATCACTTCCCAAAAAAATATAATTTAATGTCTGATTATAAACATACCTGACATAAACAGTTATTCCACGTGTTGCTCTGTCTTTGCAGAGGTCGTGGAGCACGCCTGCAGCATCACCTCTCTGATGCTCGGTGAAACCCTGCCCTCCATCACCAAGGACATGGACACCCACACATACCGCCTGCCTATTGGGGTGTGTGCCGGCATCGCACCCTTCAACTTCCCTGCCATGATCCCTTTGTGGATGTTCCCCATGGGCATGGTGTGTGGCAACACCTACCTGCTGAAGCCTTCTGAGCGGGTGCCGGCCTGCGCAATGCTTCTAGCCAGAATGCTGCAGGATGCCGGTGCGCCAGACGGGACGCTCAACATCATCCATGGCCAACACGCTGGTAACACTCAGCCTCTGTTACCTTTGTTGCCGTTTTTGTCAAAACCTACTGTTTTGTGTCTGAACTGTATTATTCACAGCAGATACAAAAGATGAGCTAATTCACTAAGGCTGTGTCTGACGTTCCATACTAACGTGCTATGTAGTAGGCTAAAACAGTATATGAGATATTTTAGTATGTCTAAAACATTAGTTAGAAACCCAGTTGTATGTGGGCTAGGATCTATAAAACAATTGCTAAATTTTCTTTTGTCATATTCTTTGTAATGCAGATAATTTGCGACAGTACAGGTAAAAGCCAGTAAATTAGAATATTTTGAAAAACTTGATTTATTTCAGTAATTGCATTCAAAAGGTGTAACTTGTACATTATATTTATTCATTGCACACAGACTGATGCATTCAAATGTTTATTTCATTTAATTTTGATGATTTGAAGTGGCAACAAATGAAAATCCAAAATTCTGTGTGTCACAAAATTAGAATATTACTTAAGGCTAATACAAAAAAGGGGGTTTTTAGAAATGTTGGCCAACTGAAAAGTATGAAAATGAAAAATATGAGCATGTACAATACTCAATACTTGGTTGGAGCTCCTTTTGCCTCAATTACTGCATTAATGCGGCGTGGCATGGAGTCGATGAGTTTCTGGCACTGCTCAGGTGTTATGAGAGCCCAGGTTGCTCTGATAGTGGCCTTCAACTCTTCTGCATTTTTGGGTCTGGCATTCTGCATCTTCCTTTTCACAATACCCCACAGATTTTCTATGGGGCTAAGGTCAGGGGAGTTGGCTGGCCAATTTAGAACAGAAATACCATGGTCCGTAAACCAGGCACGGGTAGATTTTGCGCTGTGTGCAGGCGCCAAGTCCTGTTGGAACCTGAAATCTCCATCTCCATAGAGCAGGTCAGCAGCAGGAAGCATGAAGTGCTCTAAAACTTGCTGGTAGACGGCTGCGTTGACCCTGGATCTCAGGAAACAGAGTGGACCGACACCAGCAGATGACATGGCACCCCAAACCATCACTGATGGTGGAAACTTTACACTAGACTTCAGGCAACGTGGATCCTGTGCCTCTCCTGTCTTCCTCCAGACTCTGGGACCTCGATTTCCAAAGGAAATGCAAAATTTGCTTTCGTCAGAAAACATGACTTTGGACCACTCAGCAGCAGTCCAGCTCTTTTTTCCTTAGCCCAGGTGAGACGCTTTTCGCGCTGTTTCTTGGTCAACAGTGGCTTGACACGAGGTATGCGGCAGTTGAAACCCATGTCTTTCAAGCGTCTCTTGGTGGTGGATCTTGAAGCACTGACTCCAGCAGCTGTCCACTCCTTGTGAATCTTTTTTCACAATCTTGACTAGGCGCGTGATCCCTATCGCTTGTACACTTTTTCTGACCACAGTTTTTCCTTCCCTTTGCCTCTCTATTAATGTGTTTGGACACAGAGCTCTGAGAACAGCCAGCCTCTTCAGCAATAACCTTTTGTGTCTTTCCTCCTTGTGCAATGTGTCGATGGTCGCCTTTTGGACAGCTGTCAAATCTGAAGTCTTCCCCATGTTTGTGTAGGCTTCAGAACTGGACTGAGAGACCATTTAAAGCCCTTTGCAGGTGTTTTGACTTAATCAGCTGATTACTTTGTGGCACCAGGTGTCTTCAAAATTTAACCCTTACACAATATTCTAATTTTGTGACACACGGAATTTTGGATTTTCATTTGTTGCCACTTCAAATCATCAAAATTAAATGAAATAAACATTTGAATGCATCAGTCTGTGTGCAATGAATAAATATAATGTACAAGTTACACCTTTTGAATGCAATTACTGAAATAAATCAAGTTTTTCAAAATATTCTAATTTACTGGCTTTTACCTGTATTTGAAAGCTCAGTAGATATTAAATACTGGGATTCATTAATAAAAAAAAAGGATATCTCAGATAATACAGTTTCTATATCTGTCTTTCTGCAACAGCTGTGAATTTTATTTGTGACCATCCGGCTATCAAGGCAATCAGCTTTGTGGGCTCAAATCAAGCTGGGGAGTACATTTACGAGAGGGGCTCTAAACATGGCAAGAGGGTCCAGTCGAACATGGTGAGTATTCAATAGGGGTGTGACGAGACGCTTACTCCACGAGACGAGACACATCACGAGATTGGGTTCACGAGAACGAGACGAGATTTTTAAAAAAAATTTAAAGAAATCCTCGATGAAATATATGAATGGAAAATAGTTTTTTTATTCAACTGAAAAATCACAAAATGCAAAACAATTTAGGTGCATTTTGAAATCAACTATTAATGATGAATGTTATTTTTTTTTTTTTTACTATTTTAATGAATTATATGCAGTAAAGGACGTGCAAACACTGCAAAATGTTTTGTATAAACTCTTCCAACTGGCTTCTGCCCTGTACAATTTCACACGAGAAATCTAACTCCTTTCCACAAACCGAACATAAAAAAATAAACAGTATAAATAAAATAAATGTGTAAATAACAGAAAAATAGGGTTAGGGTTAATGTTGCCACACAAATGATTTAAAAGTGGCAGGGGGATCTTCAATAGTAATTTCACGCTCCATCACGCTGACATCACATCGCCTCACGAGACAACTTTTCACCTTGACGAGAAATCTCGTCACGTTTTAATCTCGCGAGATCTCGTAAAACGAGATCTCGTCACACCCTTAGTATTCAACATATACATATTCAAATGTCCAGAAGGTGGCAGCATTGGCCAACAGATTCCTGTATTTTTGATCCTCCTCAATGCCAGCAGATCAGTGAAGTTGCAAAACAGATAGTTGAATTTGTTTATTTTACACAATAAAATCAAGACAGCAGTAACACACAAAAATGAAATAATAAAGATTGGTGAGATTAAGAAAACCCCTTGGGGCTTATAGAAGGAATCTCACCTGAGGAATAACATAGATAATGAACAATTACAGTTACAAGTGTTACAAAAAACAACACATTGAACACAAGCACTGAATTAAAAAATAAATAAAATCATAAGGTTGGCTACATAAACATCAAAGGCATTAAATAAATTACAATAATATAGATACTGCCGCTAAAGAGCCACAATTATAAATGTTTATTTATTCAGGCTAGTGTTCATCAATCCTCTGTTATATTGACTAAAATGTGGAACAAATGCTACATAAAATGTGCAAGTTGTTTGTATACCATTTCTGTATTTTATGTTCTCACTTGTGACTAACCAGCTGCTGTAATATGGAGATCAGACAGCAGAAGGTTAACCACTTCTCTTGTACGATAGGGAGCCAAGAACCATGGTGTGGTGATGCCTGATGCCAACAAAGAGAACACTCTGAACCAGCTTGTGGGTGCAGCGTTCGGGGCAGCAGGACAGCGCTGCATGGCTCTGTCCGCAGCCATCCTGGTGGCCGAGGCACGGAGCTGGCTGCCGGAGCTGGTGGAGCGCTCCAAGGCTCTACGCGTCAACGCAGGTACCGCGCCCTGTCAGCTCGCCCTTCATCTCTGTATCTCCATTGCCCATTCCCCTGAGGGCCTTTGGTTTAGTCATCCAGTGGCCACCCACGCCGCCCTAACCACACCTCTCGCCTTTTTGCCCTGTTGTAACTTCACATTGGAGTCAGCTGGAAGAGAGGGCTCGTTGAGTCAGCCTGGCTGCAAATTTGTGGCCAAATCTGCGGCTCAGACCTAAATAGCGGTTCAGAGCACCAAATCCGTTAAGAAAGGAAGTTGATGTGGAGTAAAATAGAGAAGGATTATCCCTGTGTACAGTGATATGGACTCTTATTATTGTAGAATACAGGAAAACCGTAAATATCTATTTTTGAGGGAGTGCTCTCATCCTGGTTTTTGTATGTTTGTGGCAAAAGATGTAAGGCAGTGCCCATACAACTCATCGCATGATGTGCTCACATCATGTGAGTGCCATAGTATGTAACCTTATAGCTGGTTGTTTTTGGGGCCCTGCTAGGAGACCAGCCTGGTGCAGACGTGGGCCCTCTGATCTCTCCGCAGGCCAAAGAAAGAGTCTGCAGTCTGATCCAGAGTGGTGTGGATGAGGGCGCTACCGTGCTCCTGGATGGCCGAAACGTCAAGGTCAAGGGTTACGAGAAAGGCAACTTTGTGGGTCCCACCATCATCAGCAATGTCACAGTAAGTGGGTTTAATGTATTTATGTACACATAGTATGTATTTGCATCCGAGTACTAATAACCATTGTGTTGTCTTCCTATCAACCATGAAAACAAACACTTTTGTTGTCCCTAGCTTAAGGTTTTAGCCGCTTTTTTTTTTCTTTTTATTTGCTTATTTTAGCATCCCATCTTTTCCACTATTAAAAAAACTTTTAAAACATGTCAAATTGGACCCAAGGACAACATGAGGGTTAAGAACCACTCTAACACTAAACTGCCAGTCAAAATGTTCACTTTTGTTCTTGCCCAGCCTGGGATGAAGTGCTACAATGAAGAGATCTTCGGGCCGGTGTTGGTTGTTCTTGAGGCAGACACTCTGGATGATGCCATCAATTTGGTCAACAGGAACCTCTATGGCAACGGTACAGCTATCTTCACCACAAATGGCGCCACGGCACGCAAATACACTCACGAGGTGGACGTGGGCCAGGTGAGTGGCTGCAGCCTCCAAATGTGTTCCTCTGTTTTGGGAGAAAGGAGACATTCACATCCCTCTGTCATGTCTATACAGCATCTCAAGTAAGGAGCACATCACATTTCTGTTTTGAAAACCTTCACACACGTTAAAAAAAACTTATTTTCCAAACAAGTATAGCCTTGTTTGCCCCTAACCTAATATACACAATGAATATACACACATTTGGTAACCCCCTTCCCACCAGTCAAGACTACAAATAGCTACAGCAAATAGGTGTCCATTAAAAGATTACAGGGGGACATAGAAACATTTTTCCAGGTAGTTTTCAATGAGGAACATAATTAAACTTTAAAAGGGATTCCTAGGGTCCTGTTCAATGTTTTAGCATAAATATGGCCAGCCTTTACCCTGTTTGTTTGCCTGTGGAGCCTTAGTTATGCCTTGTGTTTGCTGTTCACATGTCGGGGAATGCTGTGCAGGCCATGTGCTCTTCTCCTCTCCAAACCTCGATGCAACAAACATCTACTTTTTCTTCTTCTTTTCCTCTCTGCACATTCGCCAAAAGGCCTTATTGTGTCCAAACCTATTCCCACTGTTTCAAACATTCTGACCCATGCCATGTCCATATTGCCTTCATAACATTTTTATTTAGTTTTTCTTCCCTTTTCATAAGAACATGTTTTGCTTTCAAAACTGCAAATATAAGCCACAGGTTTATCTTTGTTTAGTGAGATCATGTAAGCTTGCTTTTTTAAACAGCATGGATGTACCTCATCTCTCATCAGCTGCATCTACCTCATCCTAGCAATTTAGGATAATGGGGAATTGTACAAAGCTTACACTTATGGAAATGAAAGGGAAAATACTTGTTTTCTACAGGTTGGAGTCAATGTTCCCATTCCTGTTCCACTGCCTATGTTCTCCTTTACTGGATCAAGAGGATCCTTCCGAGGGGACATGAACTTTTACGGAAAACAAGTATGAAATAAACAAATGCATCCTATTGTTAAAGGTATAAGAAATACACAGATGTAGCAGCTTAAGCTTTTAAACATACTTTATTTTTTTTTCTACAGGGCATCCAGTTCTACACACAGATCAAAACTGTAACCTCACAATGGAAAGCTGAAGACGCATCCTTGAAAAGTCCTGCAGTTACCATGCCAACCATGGGACGCTAAATACTCCCAAGTGCTGCTGTTCAGTCCGATAAGCAAGAAGACCTAGAAACCCCTACCGCATACAGGACACTTATGTTCAATGTGAATAGATTACTAATACAAGTTATTAAATACTACTCTGCTTTTAAAGACTTTATATTAGATGTGTATGTATAGATGGTTAATGTGAACCACTGCGTCCAAGATTTTATCTATGCAAAAGATCTGTACAGTTGAGGCAATATTATTGCATCAATGTCATTTCCTCAAATACAACACAAGTATTTTGAAACGTTTCTGTACTTGTTGCCATGGACACCACATCGTATTCCACTGATCCAATGGTTGTTTAGAGATCTCGTATATTATCTGGTGCATGTTTTAAGATCAGCACTGTTTTGTTTTGAGGGAACAGAATCTTTTAAATGGGTTGTGACAGAATTCAAACAAGCTTCACATATGAACAAGTACTCTCAAGCCATATATAGTGTACATGCATGGTAGGATATTTATAATGAGCACAAACAAAGATCCTGCATTCTACTACACACATGATTGACACTCAGTGGGGAACGTACAAAGCAGAGGCAAACAATCCAGAGTGTGATGTGCAATGTGCCGGCCACACAGAGGTCATGTGGTGTTGTGTATATCCGGCAGGCTGTTTGGGTTCAAGAGTAACACAGGCTCAGGCGCCTGGGTTATGAAGGTCGCCGGAGAGAGCTCCTCTCTAATTCTGGAAGACAGTCAACATTATGCAACGCTAAAATGTAAATCACACATAGGCACTTGTGTTCTCACAGCCAATGCTTTCTCAGCTAAACATGGAATGTGGCACCAATAAATCTGCACAGGCTTCATAATTGCAAGGATGAGGTAGAACTTGAATTCTCGTACATTCCTCTAGTATCTTACCCAGCAGCATCGCTGTCAATAAGGTTCTTCTCAGAGGAGGCAGACAAAGCCAGATGTTGACTGGCTATCCTATCAAGAAAATGCAGAGATGCAGTTAAATGCAGAACCTCGTAGTGAAAAGCCATGTTTTAGAAGACTGATGGCTAAAACAGGCTTGCAGCCTGTCTTGGTGAGGGGGTTATTCTGGGTCAACACAATGCACATGGACCTGGATACTGCTAACTGAGTTTTATTGTGCTGGTATAGGTGCCAGACCACTGTTAACATGAATATACACCTCTTGCCCGCCATACCCACATACATTCAGATCCCCTGCACACTCCGTTCTCAAAATCATGTTACCAGCTGCTGCTCTCTAACCACAAGCGTTCAAAGAACAAAATAAACTGCAAGTGCATGTGAAGAGGGGCCAATGGGCTGAAAGCAAATCGACGTGACCAGATGTTTGTTTCCAAGCACACGACTCTGTGGCTGGGCCTATTTTTACTATTGTGCCCAGACTCTCATTCTTTTTAAGCAGCTGGATGGAAAAGAAAATTGGTTGAAGCCTAACTGATGTTTTATGGTATCCTCTTCTGCTGAGAAAATGGCTGTTTAAAACATTAAAAAGAGGGAGGAGTCACCAGAAGTTCAGCCTGACCTACTATTTGGTGTCACTGCACTTTGTTCTTCAATTGATCCCCAAGTTTCAGTCCATTTTCAGGGGATTACAAGTGGATTGTAGAGTATTATTTAGGATGAAGTTTATGAGCCATAAACAAGCAAGTATTTTGTTAAGACAAACATAACACACTTATTTGGAGGTTTAATTACCTTTCCCTCTGTCTATTCATTTTAGCAAAGAGAAGCCTGAGCACTTGCTCCTTCTGCTCCCAAGTGAGATCTGAGATTTCAACTTTGCTGTCTGGTTGATGAGTCCTTAAAAACAGGTGGAGGAAATTAAAGTTAATGTTATTGTATATATTTATGCACAGTATCTGCTGTATTAAGATGAACTACGAAGAGTTTTATAGTTAGATAATCACTGAATGAGCTGCAGGTGACTTGGCGCTGATAAACACAAGGTTTAAAATATCAAAAAGACTTTCACAGGTAAATGGACATGAAAGGAAGTGGACCTACCACCTTGCAGCTGCCTCCATGTCTAAATAGACAGAGTTGGTACTGTGGGGGCCTTTATGAAAGGTGCGGATGGGTGGGAACTTTAGTCTTCCGGCTGTGGCTTCTCTCACCCTACAGCGATAAGCCTGTAGTGCCTCCTTTTTGTATTGCAACCTACTGGCCGTGATCTCCTGCTTCACCTGAGCCAGTGCCTCGTGGAAGAACCGCTCCAGCTCTGTGCGCTGCTTTACAATGGTGCTTGCAAGCCGCTTGATGTGCCCCAATTCGCTCTCCCGCATAGAAAGCACTTTCTGCAGCTTCTCCAACTCTACCTGGCTGGCCTGGATGCTGACCAGGGTCTTCTCTTTCTCCTTCTTCTCCTCTCTCTCAGCCTCCCCAGCTTTTTGCTCCAGGGTCTGCTCCAGGGAAGCAACCTTGGCCCTTAGTTTAGATAGCTCCTTTTTTTGGGCCTCCATCTGAGCTGCATTTTTCTTTATCATCAACTCAAACGTGTTCTGGTTTAGTAGACAGAAGAGTGAAGTAGTGAAATAAATGACTCTGATCTCCTTGACACTGAGCTAACTTTGGGAAAATCCTTTCATTTTCATGCCAATATAAAGCTAGAACAGATAATGGTCTGTGTGCTAGCCTGTGCTGCTGAGTGAGTGGCCAAAGATTCAACAAGGTGGATTTACTTCCTTCATTTACTGTCATCATCAGGTACGATTAATGTGCCCAATATTTATTTGCAAAGGAGAAGCCACTGAATTTGAACCCATACACCAGTGGAAACTCACCACAACCACTGACCACTGAGAGGCTGGATAGTATTCAGGAGGTGGAGGGGTAGGAGTAGGACCACAAGCAAAATACACAGGGTCAGCACAAGTAAACAACACAAGGGAAAAACCACCTGAAATATATTCTACGAGGTACAGGTCAAGGGATTCATACCTTAAATGATTGAAAATTATTTTATGGAGATGAATGGTCTCTTTCCAAGGACTGCTGCTCCCTAATAGTAACACTGCTGTTTGCTGTCCTATGGCTCAAACATACCTTGTCCACTTTCAGGGAGGCATTCTCCTTAGCCATTGAATTTGTCAATATCTGCAGATCCTCTGCCTCCATTATGTGATATTTCAGCGCTTCATTGAGACGGACATTCTCCTTGAACACAGAGCGCGAGGCATCGTCCAACTGCCTAAATAGTTTACAGGACAAACAAAAAAGCCTCTGACAAATTTGTCTCTGATTATGAACACATTCCTATGACTCTTTATTTCATGCCAAACATCATTTGTAAAAGATTTTAGAATGATTTTAACCTGCATGGAGTGTTAGTTTAGAAAAATAAATGCTTTATGAAATATTTTTGAGACTTTATCAGTCATGGTGGTAATTGAGGCTATTGGGTTCTGATCTTTAAACTTTTATTTCAGAACCAGGGGGATTTGTAAAGCATATCACACATATTTGCCCTCAGTCTTTTGGTTCCTATACATAATATGTACTGGGTTAAGCCGCCTACACATGACAGGCGGCAAAACCACTTTGGGCCAGCCGTTCCTTTGATTTCCTAGAGAGCGATGCCGCACAACTATGCGCTGCGCTACCCCATGCTGCGCACCGTTCAGATTTGCCACTTTGCCCTGTGCTCAAAGTTAAAATTATTTCAACTTTGACCTTTCGAAAGCGCAACCAATGAGATAACAGCATTTGGTTACCTAGCAATGGGAAATAGCTTCCTTGCCACCCTTGATGATGTTAACTTGCCCTGCACTTTGATCTCTGCTGTTCTGCGCCCTACCTAACAGTGCGCAGAGAGGAAATCGCATATCATCTGTAGGCGGCTTTTGGAGGAGAAATTTACACTTCATGGCCTCAAGTGTAATAAACTATGTTCTTCCCCACATTCAATACACTCTCCTGGTCCTGGGGCGGCTGAAGATGTGATTATTGGCTTTGGTGATGTACACTATCTGAACATGACCAACCAGTGTGGTCAAGAAAATAACATTAGTTCTAGTATATATATATATATATATATATATATATATATATATATATATATATATATATATATATATATATATATATATATATATATATATACACGTGTGAGTAAATTATTTTTCTTTGCATTCTAAGGACATCAAAGTGCAGTTTAAAGTAAAAATATAAAATTTGACTGTAAAGGAAGAGAGGAAACACTCTCACACAATGGCCTCATTGTGGGCCCTCTCCACCTCCAGTGCTATCGTTTGCTTAGCTTCCCTCTCCAGGCGATCCTGCGGGGACATTTGTAAAACTCACTTAATGTTCCAGCCGGGATAATATATTGCCTCGTCTGTCCATGAACAGAGAGCCAGGTATCCACAACTACCTAATGGTTTGGCTAATATATTGTAGGATCATTTGACTTGACCATATACTGTACCTTTTCTTTGAAGAATTTGTACTGCATTTTGTTTAGGTTTTCCCTGTGCTCCTTGTCAGCAACTTCCATGTTTTTTCTAATCTACAAAATAAAAAGTTCATAGTTATTGGTTGCATTAACAGCCTGACTTCATAGGAAACACTTAAACACTATACTGTGTTTTATTTTCCTCACATCACTGAGCTCCTGCTCCATCTGGGCTTTACTCTTCTCAAACTGCTTAATTTTCTTCATCCCATCCTGGATCATGTTAAAGTCACTGGACTTCTTTATGAACAGTTCCTTCATCTCATTGATTTGAATTGTGTAATCATAAACCTGTTGAAACGAAGCATGTTAGATACACACAATGAAAAACATTCTACATATTAAATGCATGCCTTAAGTGTAAAAAATGCCTCAGATAATCTACTTTATATAATAGAGATTCTGCAAAGTTCCCATGAATGCAACTGGTTTAGGTTAAGGAAAAAGATCATACCAAAGTTCACACAGGCCATACTCTTTTGCACACCAACTTAAGCACAGACCAGTCAGGCTAAATACCTCAAGATGCTACTGTGGAAAAGCCAGTCAGAGTAGAAATGTGACAAAATGACCAAAGTCATGAGAGACAAGCAAAACATACACCCACAAACATGTTCATGATGACTAAATGAGAGGTTATCAACCATCTGATTACAACTTTAGGCCTAATCGTTATTCTTCACATAACTCTGTATTCTCTTCATCTACATCAATGCACCAATCTTTATGCAAGTTGGTTTGCATCATATGCAATTTTCACTGTAATCTACCAAATGGTCAACTTCCCCCAAAACAATATTCACTAGTTTTGAGTTCAAAGTGATTTGTGTTGCATGCATCTGTCTTTTCCTCATGATGTGCAGTAAATACAGTGGGACAAGTCTTTACCAAATTAATTTTTGACTGACTGACTGAATTGGTCAATGCTCAGAACATTTTATCATGTCTCTCCTTTGACAAAGGCCAGGGCATTCATGCTTCCTGAGTGCCTTCAAGGGAGTAATTTCCATTTGGTAAGTCAGTTTTCAAGATGAACCATTTTATCACCTCACAATGAGAAAAGGGCTGTGAACAGTCACATGTTTAGAGTCAACCACATGACAGTATTCTTTCCCCTAACTGGACATGACAGTTCCATACATGTCTAAAATAAGGATGTTTCAAGTTGGTCCAGACCATGCCTCTTTTTTCCTCCTCAGAAGCTTATTGGACTCCATTTTACCAGCATTAAGTAAGAGCTGGAAGATGGAAAACAGCTGCATAGCAAAAGAAGTAAATGTTTTTTATGTACCTTTTTGTCTAGAATAGTCACTTGAATTCAGTCATGTCAGTTTGATACCATGATCTTAACTACTAACAGCAGAGGTCAATGAGAATAAAGAGAGTCAAAATAGGTTCCTTTGGTGTATATTTTGCAACTTAAACTGTTTTTTTGGAAGAAGGATCTTTGTGACATGTGAGGCATGGTTAACACATCAAGACCAGCAGTGTGACTGCCTTTTTCCCAAGCAAGCACTTTTAATTTTTCTGTGGCCACTGACATAGATTAAAATAGCATTAGACCATGTAACTCGGAATGTGATGGGGGTTTTTTTGTTTTATGGTCGCTTTGTTGGGTTGTTGTTTTCTTAAATAATAAATGTCAACATAATTACACACAATACAGCTGTTTAGACACAGCGCAGCACATTTTTTACGCACATAAATCACAGTAAATGCTACAGCGTAAAACGTTGCCGGATTGATGAACAAGCTAGCTTGAGTATGTTTGATTGGAATTTTTTTGTTGTTGTGGATGTGTTTTTAAAAAAAACTCACCAGTTTGTTGTGCTCGTGTGCACTTGCTTCTTGGCTTTTGAGTTTTTTCTGCAGCGTTTTGATCTGTTAAAATAAGTTTGTTAACAACAGCTAAGTTAATCGTTCATATCACGTTCATTTAATAGCTAACTGTTAACGACACACACTAAAGTTTCTTAACGACCTTCTCATCTTTAGCTGCATCTTGTCTCTTCAGAAAGCCAGTTATATCGATTGTGTCCTTCTCCGCGCGGTACAGTTGGTTGGTGAGGTCTTCGTTTGCGCGTGCCAACTTGCGGCAAGCCTCGCGGTATTGCCCGAGCGACTGGTCGTTGACCTGTAACCTCAGCTCCCAAAGCGCAGCGCTGGCCTTGGCTTTGTCGATATCAGACTCTTTGTCCGTTTTTGACTCCTGCTTGCTTTCTTTCTTTCCTTTCCTATAACAAAACACAGGGTGTAGTTCTAGTTTTCGTTTGAACGTCATGCGGTAAAAACAACAACAAAAACAAAGTATAACTAAGCTACGCACTTACCCGGCTTTCGCCCTCTTTACTTTGGCGACTTTCTTCTTCGGCATCGCTGCTACTTTTACAAGATATAATATTACAGAAAATAATCCCGTGCTTCCATTATGGGGAAGAAGTTGCACGGGAACAGTTTGCTACAGGTAACAGGTAAATAAGCTCCTGTGTAACCCGCTGTGAATGTTCAGTGTTGTGTGTTGTTGCCATGAAGACGCTGTAACCGAGGAAACGGTCAGATGTCTCTGCCTACCTTTAGTAACCTAAATAGTCCAGGCCTAGGCCCACTGTATATTTAATACACATATTTTACTCTAGCTTGTTTGCTGTATGCAAATTCTGGTGTTTAGTCAATTTATGACAAAGATGGCAGAAAATGCACATCAACTTTATTAAATTAGTAATGGTAATTATAAGCCAAAGGCTGCTATCAGCATGACCTGTGGGCCCTCAGATGATAGATAGATAGATAGATAGATAGATAGATAGATAGATAGATAGATAGATAGATAGATAGATAGATAGATAGATAGATAGATAGATAGATAGATAGATAGATGACACATATAGACACATGAATAATGCATCATACAATAATAAGGACACACAAAGAGGTAGGCCTACATAAAGAGATAAATAACTAAGACTTAACTACAAACTCAACTGACTTTTAAAATACTATAGGCCTACTAATGATTTTGCCTGGTAAGTGCACGTCTATACTGTGTATCGTGTTGTATTAACATAACTGCTTTACTTGCATAGTTGGGCATTGAGTGATTATTCAGTGCACAATGTACGGGTTTGTAATACACAAGGGTGTGACAGAAAATAAAAATAAACATTTTACTTAAAAAATAACACAATGCACAAAGATGTTATTGTATCACCAATGTTTTGACCACACTTGATCTTTTTCAAAGCAAGTTTAACATAAAAATAAACATCACCTGGTGACACTCTATAATAGGCCTTTTTCACAGAAGATATTTTGACTTGTTTTATTAAGAAAAGCAAGTTCCCCAATTATAGCAATGTTGGCTCTGTAATATCCCAGTGTCCCAATAAGATGAGTTTATCACAAATTATACGCCAGCAATAATACATTAATACAGATTTTTAAATGGTATAGTCAAATAAGTATTTTACAAATAAGTAAAATATCAGAAAATAATAGTCAAATAATCCTCACAACCCAGGACAAGGTGTCCAACCAAGAGTCCCAAACCCAGTGATATTACATTTCTTTGTCAATTACTATGATGTGGACAAACTGCAAATCCCGAAAAACGGAACAAGCAAATGTTTAACATTTTGTCAACCATTAACAATTAACCAATTATTAAGATGGTTGGCAATTCATTTTCTTTCAGTTTACTAATTGATTACCTCAGAACCATTCACTGTGGGAGATTCTAAGATACAGATGTCTGTTCTGCTCAACAGCCTCTGGACTGACACACTCTTGGTAACTTCTCTTGTAATTACAGTCTTCTCACCCTGGGCTCTATCAAACAGGATCTGTTTGCACATGATCTCCACCCACACAATGACATGAAATACATTTGGCTCCTGTCAGCAGTATTGTCCAGGTTGTCCTGAAAAGAACTCACTGCCATCCTGACAGTTTTTTTCTGGAGTTATGGGAAAACCACTGAAATCAACGTAAATGCAGTTGGCTTACATGTCGAAGAAGCTCTTCCAACAAAAACAATGTAAAGTTAGCGCAGGTCATATAATGAAACCTCAAAACCACAACATTCTCTCCATTATCTTGTTCAGCTTTCTGCAGGTCCCTGAGAGTGCCCAGTGATTATTCATCAAACAAAAAAGTAAATATTGCAAAAGTGTTGGGTGTAGCTACTGTAAACTGAATCATATAGGGTCACTCGCTGCTCTGGCATCATCAACAGAGTTTGAAGACTAAATTTAAAGGTAATTACTATGACAGTGAGGAGAGAAAAACTGAAATAACCCTGAGCTTTTCAAAGCTGTCATTATCATTGGAATTGTAATGACAAGGTTTGGGTCTCTTCAATTGACTTCTAGGGGTAGGACACCCACAAACATGGCATTCCTGAGGGTAACATTGCAGCATATTAATGACATATTGCACAGTGTAGATTACAAAGCTGGGGTCTCTTCTCATGCTTTATGGTTTCAGTTAACTTGAAACAAAATACCAAAATCTCCTTTAAAACATGGTTTGTAATGTGCTGTGTCATGCTTTAGAGGGACACTTTACCAACAGATGATACAGTAGCAGTGCACATTTGGATGACAGCCAAACATGATTTGGCAACATATAGATTTTCATTTAGATTTGTCAAGTTTAATGTAGGTTATTTCTAGACTTAGTATTCAACATTTCTAAAATGTCTGTTGTAAAATGACATTTTACTCAAAGGGGAGTTCCTATTACTTCATAATGGTATTGGTATTATAAAGTAGGTGTGTGGTCAAAAATAAAATATGCTGTGATTCATGCACCAAATGGCCTGAGGTGGATTGCAGCTGTCCAAATTAATTGCTACATTGACCACAAGATGTGTCTGATTGCTAACAGCAAGAAACAAGGATTTCAAAATAAAAACAGTCCAGGCAAAACATGGCTTCTTTAATATTTCTAATAGGACATTTTTATTTATACTATTTACATATTCATACCCAAGGTTTATTAGTCACATTATCACACTGTTAACATGCAACCAAGACATCTATAGGCACATGTCAGTGAGAGGTCTTGCACATGTATGCTTTGATAGGGGCGAACGACCATTCTGGTGAGCCACAGGATTGAAAAAAGTAGCCACAGTATTTAGAAAAAAGGAAGGAGGAAAGAAAGTCCAATATTTTTAGTCCAAATTACAGTGTTGGAACAGTGCTTTGCACAGTTGAGTGTCCTGGGAGTGTAATGGCATGATGGGTGAACACTGGTGCCAAGCCCCACCCTCCCCACATTGTCCTCTCCGTGGACTTCCTGCACTCTCTTGTGCCCAACTGCAGAACTTCTGCCCTCCCCTTACCCTCATGACTAGGCTATCGACAGCTTGGTCGCCTGCTGCCTGAGGTGAAACAGTCTTGTATAGGCACATGTTAGGTCAGGGCTGGGGCATGGTCATTCCCCAGGGATGCATTAGACTACCAGTATCTCCTGTTTCAGATGTCTGTCCTCTTTCTGTTGATACAAAGTTGGTGAAAAATACCCCAGCACGGTACAAATCTCAGTTCATGTAAGGTCTCAGAGTTGCTGTGCCTCTGTGCTTGACTGCTGTGGGATATCCTTGGTGATTCTGCATCCTGCACTAAAAAGCCAGTAACTCTGAACATAACATGAGAAAGCAATATCTGATACACTACAGCATGGCGTAATGATGCCGTGCCAACCCACCCACCTAAAGTGAAGAAACAGCCACTCATGCTTTTTATGCATTCTCTCGTGAAACGTGCCTTGCTGCCCAAATATTTTTCCCTTGGAAAGCCTGTGGTTAACACGAGGATGAGTGGGAGTGAGATGATTGCTAACATTCTTTAAACTTTTATGCCAGCTGGAGTGCAGGTCACATTTGCATTTTTGTAAGGTTGTTGAAAGGGCTGCAGCAGATTTAATGTGGTGATTATCGTAGAATCATGAAGAGGAGGTTGAGAGGATTTTATTTAAATACAGGCATGATTCATTCCAGCTACTGAACATGATTTAGTAGATGTAGTAAATGCTAATAAAACAAAGTCAGAATTTATTTGACCTACAATATATAAAAGTCACATTTTTAATCTGAAATAGGAGTTTCAGTTTCTTTGTTTAATTTATTGTCTTCCCCACAAAGCCCCACTTTATTTAAAATAAAACAAACTTCCAATACTTACAAGGTTAATTCCAGAAATGAGTGCAAAGATGATTTAGAAACTTGTAATAGCAACCTTCTAAAACTGCAGTAATTAATTTATCTTCAGATGTGCCTTTGTAACTGCCAAATAGAAACTTACATCACTGTGAAGTTGTGAATGTCCAAAGAGTTGCAGGATGAAGACATTTCTGAGGCTAGTTACTATGTAAGTCTTAAATGCGCCCATTAAAGTATTTTGAGTTCATTTCTTTTTTTTAGTGTGAGCCATTCATTTTGACTTCTTTATAATTCCCTTTCTCCTTTCCTCCAGTAAAGATGAGGAGGGGGGAAAACATAGCCAAAAATAATCCTCCCAAAAAAAGAAAAAATGGAAATGCTGTTGGTAGGCAGGTAGTCGGTCTCTAGCTCAACTCACAGGAGGGGGGGTGGGCTCCTGATGGAGTTGGGATGGACCGCCACAGGATTGGTGGATGGCTGCACTCAGTGTGGCCCAATGCCAAGCCCGTATGTCTTTATATACTGTAAACGGATGACCGGACAGTCCTGAGTGTGCATCGCATCCACTCTGCGTCTCTCCATCTCCACTGCTCTCTTTCTGCAGGGCCCCTGCCAGTCTTTGACTCCAGCATCCACCAAAGCTTCTTCACCTCAGCTCTCCTATTTTACTCTTCTCTCTTCTCCCCGGCTGTGAAAACAATGTCCATGCCGAACCTCCTCCTCACTTTGTTTGTGTGGCTTCTGGCTGGGAGTCTCTTAGCGGAGGCGACTTACTACCGGCACCACCGCTACGTCCCCCACTTCTACCGCTACCGGGAGCACTCTGCCAACGCAGAAAACCTCCTCCCTGAGGTCTCCAACCCCGAGCCTGAAGTCCCGCAGCCTGGTGTGCCGATCTACCCCGAGATCCCCGAGGTGTTCCACCCGGCACCGGAAGTCATCCACCCCATACCAGAGGCTTTCCACCCGGTGCCCGAAGTTGTGCATCCTGCACCTGAGCCTTACCACATACCTGAGGTTTACCAGCCAGTGCCTGAAGCCTCCTCCCCTGTCAACATGAGCCGGGTTTTCTACGGGATCATGTTTGACGCTGGGAGCACAGGCAGCAGGATCCACATCTATAAGTTCATTCAGAAAGACCCTGGTAAGTGCACTACTTGCTTTCTCTCTAGCTCTAAACCATAGGTCTTTACACATGCTGCTGGCTCCCACTCTATCTGCTTGCTGTTAGGTCATTCACTGTGTGGTGTAAGGACAACCATGCACCGGCAGAGTGCATGGGTAATAGCCTACAGCTTCTAAAAGTAGCTTTTAATTTGCCTGTCTGACTCAACTGTGTAGGAAGCAGACCTGTAAAACGGAGTTAGGTTAGAAGTGCTACAGCCTAAATATCAACCTAAATATATCATGAGTTGTAAATAAAAACCTCTGCAGTCAAATTTACTTGAGTTTCTGTTTTATCCCAGAAATATAACTGCAAAATGGTTTATGATATGTTCACTGACACTGACTTCTTTTTTTAGTTGAGCTGCCAGTTCTGGACAATGAAATCTACCATGCAGTAAAGCCTGGACTGTCTGCTTATAAGGACAACCCAGAGGAGGTATGTATGCATGTTTACACCATCACTTATTATTAATAATTAGTAGGTGTATTAGGGAGTTGTTTACTGTCTGCAAACCACTGGGATTTTCTTTGGGTTGGGTTCATGTGATGTAAACACTGTGTAATTACAAAAATGCCTCCTGCTGATGCTGTCACTACTGCCCACTCCTGTCTGCTGTATCTACCT
This sequence comes from Percina caprodes, assembly GCA_013375575.1. NCBI lineage: Eukaryota > Metazoa > Chordata > Actinopteri > Perciformes > Percidae > Percina > Percina caprodes. The sequence continues at coordinate 2,255,154 of JABXJD010000013.1, forward strand.
ACCTCTGATATATGATGTTTTTCAAGACTGTGACCACTGAAGTAATTTCTTAGCTTGATTATGAAATGTCTCTCCTTCTGATTGTAAGTGATTGCCATCTCTTTCTCAGGGTGGCAACACCATCCGACAGTTGTTGAAGATTGCCAAGAAGACAGTGCCAGATGAGTACTGGAAGAGGACCCCAGTGGTCCTGAAGGCCACAGCGGGTCTTCGTCTGCTGCCTGAAGACAAGGCCAACGCTCTTCTGAAGGAGGTGAGGCACGTTTTTTCTCTCTGCCCTCAGACAGTTTGGCACAAACACCACCCGTCCCGCCAAGGAGCGGGATGAGAAACCACTAAGTACTTACAAGCGTCACTGAAAAAAAGGCAGCAAGTCTGCCCATTTGTTAGCTATCATTTTGCAAAAAACAGCTGTTGTGGGGTTGTGTGGAGTAACCGTATTTGTAATTTAAAGTATTAAATCCAGGCTACTGTTCCAGCCATGCTTGTGGTTGAGTTATCTGTCACTCTAAAACAGAACCAAAACCTGAATAGACTATATTCTGACAATAGCAGAATATTTAGATGTAGTACATTATCGTTGTATTGTTTGAACACGTATCCAGTTGATAATTTTAATAAAATGGTAATAAATCTATTACACAGGTGCGAGAGGTATTTGATGAATCCCCTTTCTTTGTGCCAAACAACAGTGTTTCAATCATGAATGGAGCAAAAGAAGGTAGGCTATCATCCAATGCCCTGTAACCAATTTGTACTATATATAGTATACAAAACACAAGATTTTTATTTGTTTTATTTTTGACAGATATTGTCTGGCCAGGTGCTTTAATTGCATTATTCATCAAACAATGCTGCTCTCATAATTTTTTTTACAAGAGGTCTGTTACTACCTCACTAAGATAAATAAATAAGCCAGTGTGAGTTGTTGCCCCACGCCCAATAATTTAGTGTGATCCTCCACATTGCTCATTAAGCCACCCTCACTATGTTATGTTTCATCATGCAGTATGTGCCATTCATTATCCTCACTTTATGAGTGCAATAACTTAACATCTGAGACAATTGAAATTACCTGGGCTGGTCTGCAATCCTGAATGTTAGTTACACCAACTCTGTTACTTTAATATCAACATAATGAAGTAGAGCTGAACTAAAAGACATCTTCCGTTCTACGTATATTCTTTGCGCTTGAACACATTAAAATGTGAAAGCGTAGCATAGGTCAGTTGTAATAACTTCTCAGGTGTTTACTAATGCAGACATTTTCACCCATGTGCTGTTTTAGGAGTCCTCGCCTGGGTCACAGTGAACTTCCTTACAGGTAAGACATTGCTTGTGTTTTACTATGGTAGTGTTAGTGGTCAGGAGGCTCATATCTGAGGCTCCAGTGTACACAGAAGCCTGTCAGGGAAAGACTCTTGTCTCCTGTCTGAGGTTATGAGCTTGAATCACTAGCCTCAAATAGGTTGCAAAAACAAGCAATATTTCCTCACATTTTTCACTCAGCAATGGCTCCATGAAATGTATGTTAAACAACAACCTTAAGCTTTAAATCAAAAAGGTATTTTTCCTCTTGGTGGGGAAATGCATGCTCTGTAAGCATGCATCATTCTGACAGTAGTGTTTTTAAAAGAAAGACATTCTAACTGAAACTGGTAAGCCACACAATTACACAGTATGCTCTGTTTGTTGCACTGATGATGGATAGCACCTTATCCTGTTTAACTTTGAGCTTTTTTTTCCATAGGTCACTTGTACTCCAACACAAAGAAGACTGTGGGTATCCTGGATTTGGGTGGAGGATCTACACAGATAACATTCCTTCCCAGGTCAAAGGTAAATTGAATATGTTTTTGTGGTAAACAAGTGTTTAAAAAGGTCTAACCATGAATACACTACTAAATATGTGTTGTTTATAACAGAGAACGATTGAGTCTGCTCCCCCCAGTTACATTGCTAACTTCAACCTCTTTGACCATACGTATCAACTCTACACACACAGGTAAATAACAGACAAAGATGATTCTTTATTGTTTATTAATTACATTTTGCCAATGAAAACTTACACATCATTATTTTGTAGAGTCAAACACACTTATTTATCTAAAAACATACCATAATTGTATGTCACCGTCACATAGCTACCTTGGAAATGGACTGTACGCTGCTCGACTGGCAACTCTTGGAGCACTAGGAGCTGATGGTAGGGTATCTAGTACCTTTTTATCACCTTTCTACAGTATTTACACTCTGTGTCATTCTTTCATAAATGCCTTCTCTGGAACATGACAATCTGTTTTTGTTTTTGTTTTCCCAGGTCTAGATTGGAAAGTCTTCACTAGTTCCTGCCTCCCGAAAAAGTTCAGAGAAGATGTGACTTTTGGAGGAACCACCTACAAAGTTAGCGGAATTCCAGACGGTAAGATAAAAGCACCCTGAGGTTTTGATTGCCTTCCCAGTGCCTTGGATGCAGCAATCCGTGCATTCCTTTGGAACACAATAGAGTACAGTACAATACAGTCTCTCATGAGAACATTTATCCGCTGAAGATTCTGTAACCTTGGCGCCAAACGCATGTTTTGTCATCCTCTCTCTCTCTGTCTTCCCTCTTGAACAATTATACTGCAGTCAACCATGTATTTAAACCAAATGAAAACTGTCAGTTAACTTCACAAATAAGGCAGTCACTCCCATACCACAGTCAAGTAGCCAAAAGATGCTGGGCTTGTCCCTGAGTTGTTATTTTCTTTGTGTAACGAGCGGCTTGATCTGGACCGCTCACAATTATGTGGTAAAAATAGACAGCCCAACAGGGCCGCACTAACTGCTGCTCATGTCAGCACATGGTTTTGCCGGCACAATTGATCCAACCATACTCATGGGGCTGTGTGAAACTTGTCCTTCTGGGGCTTCCCTTGCATATTATCTGGTGAGCCTCCAGCTTCAACCCCTTCTAACCTCAAACTGACAATTGCATTCCAACCATTGCTGCCTTCAAGCACCTTTACCTCATTCTTTCCTCCACCATTTTCAATATTAGTTAAGTAATTCTTTGTCAAAACTACTCTCTCTTCAGGCTATGCAGGATATAAGCTGTGCTACTATGAGGTTATGAAGGTAATTAAAGGAGTAGTGGACCAGCCTTATGAAGTGAAGGGCAGCAGTGTCTTCTACGCCTTCTCCTACTACTTTGACAGAGCTGTGGAGTCCGGCCTCATTGGTGAGTGGGCACAAACCCAAGAGTCACCTTCCAGTGCCATTATCTTTTATGCTGATTATCATCTTTTGTACAAAATAGGTATTTAAATTGCATGTTTGTTTTTTCTGCACAGATGGCAGTCGAGGTGGTGCACTTGAAGTCAGGGATTTTAAGAAGAGAGCAAAGGAAGGTAAGAGTTACATGTTATCTTCTCTAGGGTTGCATACATGAATGTGTATGAGACCAACAATCTTACAAGTTATATATATCAGTCCTCTAACCACTGAAACTTCATGCAACACAGTCTAAACAGAAAAAGCACTGAAACTTGTTTGTGCCCAAACACTTGGTACAATTGCTCCAAATTGGCACAGCTTATCCTGTCAAAAAAGAATTTATTACAACAGTAAAATGTAACCGATTATTTGCTAAAATGTGTTTTGGACATGGATTATAAGACCAGTGTAGTTTATTATAGAGTAAATGCATGTTAACATTACTATAAAATGTTTTAGTATGTTCAACCAATACACACCATGCATATCAGCTCAGTGTGTGACACTTGTAATGCCCATGTAAAACCAGATTTATAGCAAGTAGGAACGAGTTGATGTGTTATGTAAGGCTGTTTGTGTTGTGAGAACACTGTCACAAGTCTGGCTCAGGCTGGGCTGGCAGCTGAGCTGAAGATGTCTGTCTGGCCCAGGCAGGAGGGCACCTGACAGCCACACACCACCTGGGGGCTGACACATACTGAAACACACAAACTGTACCAGGCTGTTTAACACTGCCACCCACCTGCAGCCTTGTGCTGACCCTCAGTTGTCCTCGCACCTCCCTGTTTATTCAACAAAACAGAAAGGTCAACTTTTAATCATGTAGCACAGGGGTTAGAAAAGATGGGTTTTTTTGGTGCTTAAACATGGAACGTGACTCCATTATATGATGCAACAAGGAGTCTCCGTCAAATGCTTTTTTGTCAGTGTTCTGTGAAACCTGTGTTAATGTCATGTCTGTAACGTGTGGCTTTTGTGTTTACAGTGTGCAACAAAATGACCAAGTACCGTGCTATCAGCCCCTTCCTCTGCATGGATATGACATATATCACTTGTCTGCTAAAGGAGGGTTTTGGCTTCAAGGACAGCACTGTGCTGCAGGTAAGCAAATCAGGGTCAGGTTACTGTGGAGAGTGGGAGTCAAAGAGATACAAAATATGAAAAGCTAAATGGCAAAACCGTCATATTCACACACAAACAAAATATTACAAGATTTAAACCTTGTATTTTTATTTGTCACTCTGTTTAACAGCTAGCCAAGAAAGTGAACAACGTGGAGACAAGCTGGGCCCTGGGGGCAACCTTTGACTTCTTCAGAAACCTCAACATCCACTAAGGACAGCTCGCTGTCACTGCAGCCAGCACTGAGAGGGACAGTCAGTCACTGTGGGGCTTCCCGTCCTCTGTCCATCCTCGATCAGCCCGTCCCCTTACTGACACACCTGGTCCCACCATGCTTCCTCACCAACCACACCCCTCCTTTTTTTTCCTCAACCTCAGCACCCGGCAAACACTCCGAGAACTTTTGAAAGAAAGAAATCACTATATTTTTATAAGGCCAGCTATTTCTACTGTAAGTTGAGCTCATAACTTGTGGGCTGACTTTATTTTTGTAAAACGTTTACATTTTTGATTCCTTATGGGTGTCTGATCTGAAATGCCTTTCTCACCTACCTGTGTGTATAGGGTAGTTTAGAAGCAATACAACCAGTCATGGTATTTGGTGGTTACTGTGGTCCTTGTGTGCACTGTACAGTACAGTGGAATATATTTAGAGACTACGGTAGTTGCTGGAAGTGCAACCATAATGGTCTTAAATACTTGTAAATCAATCTTCTTTTCATTCTAGCGGTAAATACTTTTACAGAACCCTAATTAATTTGCCCCTAGCCATCACTGGAAAAGAGCTGTTGACAACCATACAGCTCTTTTTCTTCAACTTTGCACATAACACTTTAATTGCAGATATTGTAGCTAAGATGTGATCAGTTGCTTTGATGTTGACTAAAGAGTTGTACATATTCACCATGACTGAGGTGGGAAAAGAGAACGATGAGAGAGAGAGAAAGACTTGGCCCTTGCAGGATGTGTTGTATAGCGGTTACGTGTGAGGTTAATGTTTGTAGTTTTAAAGTCCAGCCATTATTTTTTGCTTTGTCTAAAATGGAGGGGACCTTATCAAGCATGGCTAAATTGCAGGGGCCCTAGGTCTGAACTCTGTTTTAGACTAGAGATAGAAAGACCTCTCATCAAGGGAGAGCATCCAACAACGTAATTTAGAGCCATTAGAAACAGCAAAAATGTAAACAGAAATTATGAAACCTGACTCCTTCATTTGTTGCTGTGGCTCAAAAAGATTGGTAATAATGAATTCTGTTTTTGAATTCATTTTTCTTGTGAACTGTACACATTTAAATAACTTTATCTAATGTATTTTAATTATCCTCATCCAATATCAACTCTTGAACTTTCTGTGTAACTGCTCTTTAAACCATGCCTTTGCTGTCTTTTCAATATTCAACAAGTTTAAATAACTACTGCTGTATATATACATATTATATATATATATATATATATATATATATATATATATATATATATATATATATATATATATATATAAAATATAATGTAAACTTTTATTAGTGAAATATTTTGACAGGAAACTGCTTTTACATTGCAAAAACTTTATGCTGCACAGCTGCTCAGAAATGCCTATATATTCATCAATATGAATAACCTGATGAATGACAATATGTAAATTGCTGTTTTTACTAAATCCAGTGAAATAAGTGTACACTACACATGTATGTTTTAATAAAACATGAAAAATGTACTTTGAGTATTCATACTTTTTTATATCCACGGACTACTTGTAATACAATTCTACAGGGTGTTCTAGTAACTAGTTTCCAATGTAAAAATCTATTTCATCTTTGAATTGATCTTATAATGCTTTTTATGAAACTGTGCATACATCGGATTTATGACTACACAGTCTGCATACTGTTCCCTCCATCTGAGAATGAAGTGCTTCACATACTGTATCTTCATATCATATCTGAGAAATGTACTTCTTGGATATCATTGATTGGTTACGATATGCTCTGGACAGCTGCAATGTTGTTTTTGTTTTGCAACAAAGCACACACAACAAAAATCACAAACAAGTAAAATATATCTTTATTTGTATAATTATTTTTTTACATTCACAATTTTTACAGCCTTTTAAAGCTTACAGTCTTTGAAGATCCACCAACGACCTAGCATGACAAATGCATCACTTGCTTGCAAATGCCACAATCTGCTCCTGCAGAGGCAAAAGAGACATCAACTCAGAAACTCTGCAATCTTTGAATCATGGTTACTAAAAGCCTGTTACAAATGCGTGGCACTGCAGACCTCTATACAAGACCTGTAAACCAGTGAACTCACAACATTTAATATGGAAAAATGTCACGTTTAACTTTTGTGCCTCCACAGTGAACACTTTTACAACCAGTTACAGTTGTGTTGGTCTGAATCACTTAGTAGGGAATAAAGCCATTTCACATGAGTGGTCGGTAATAAAAGGGGTGTGAAAACACAAGCCAACACCGCTGTCCGCTGCCCAAGGGCCAGCCCTGCACCCCACCCACAAACTTTTGGTAACACTAAATTTGGGGCTAAACTTAGATGCCATAGTAGTAGGTTCAGAACCCTGGAAATTATAGACATCACTTAAGTAAAGCTCCGTGTATTCAGAAAAAAGGGTGGAGTCGAGGTGGAGGTGGAGGTGGAGGTGGAGGTGGAGCTTAGGTTTGACAGGTGGTTGATGTTATCTGAGTGATGGCCAGTTTCACTGGGATATGCAGGAGGGTATGTTTGGAGGTAGAGGCTAGAGGAGAAGCTTACTTTTAGTGCTGGGAGCATGTTGGTGGCCTGCAGACCGAATGTGCGTAGGAGAACAGCGGGAGCGGCGTTAGTGGAGTAAAGACGTTTCATGAGGTCGATGGCAGCCATCATGGGCAGATTGTGTCGCTGCCGTTCAGTTTCATATTGTAACAGGTGCTGCATCGCTCCTGGAAAAACAAACAAAGACTATGGGTTAAGACATGAGACTATAGTTTAAGCTTGAGTAGATCTGTCATATGTTTTTAGCATTAAGTCAATACACTGGCGCTATTTTGACTTTAGAACATTTAACAGTGGAAAAAAATAAACATCTCATAACAGGATTCCATTTTTTAATAGGGAAAGCAACTTACATATACAGTAGTTCTTGGCAGAATGAACAGAAATAACATTTAATAAATGTTTCCGAAAAGCTGATGCTTTTTATAATTCAGGTCAACAGAATGTCTTTGAGTTGGGGCAATGGAAAAGAGCTTAGGGGAAACCACTGTGCTATAGTTGCAGTGCTTGTGTCTGTTTAGAGTTCTAACTAACCCAGATCCTTCCCGTCAAATGCTGCCTGGCTCACAAGCTGTGTAAGGCAAGCCACATCCCCAAAGCCCAGGTTGGCTCCTTGACCCGCCAGAGGATGGACACGATGGGCAGCATCCCTACGAAGACAAACATATCCATCTTTGTCGATACACATTCCACTCACAGCATGCTGCTGTATTTAATGCACAGAGCAAGATCAAAGTGTTATTACTTTACATATGAAGCAAAACATTAGTTGAGGCAACAACCAACAGCTCTAAAGCCTGTTTGACAAGGTGATTTTTAGGACTTCTTCAATCGGTATTTTGACTTACAAAACATGAAAATGTGTAGGCCATTGCTTTCATTATGACTATCTTACCCAATGAGAGCTACGCGGTGCCTGATGTACTCTGATGCATGACCGATGCCTAGAGGAAACATGACTCTGGTCTTTGGGCCGATCCCTGCCACACTTGGGGGAAGCTGTCGAGGTGAACCTGCAGAAGGCATGATGACCGACAGGGCGCCGCGGAACAGAGAGCCAGCCGTCTCAATCAGCTCTGACTGGTTCTCATTACGCCACTGTTAGGGCACACACAGACAGGCAAAAAGACAGAGACATATTCACAAAAAGAGAGAGAAAACAGACATCATCCCTTTGAGTGGACAAAGAAATTAGCTGAGGTAGGAGCAAAGCTGAAATCCAGGCCAGCAAAAGTGCTCTTTTTCCCCCTCCCTAACTAACTGGTTTGGCAGGGCTTTGGGAGCTGGGCTAATTAAAAGATGATGCAGGCCAGGCTATGCAGTTGAATTAGATCTGTTTAAAAAACATTACATGCAGTAATGGTCGACACTGGGAGACCACAGGTTTAATTAGCAAACCAGGCCTAAAACCAAACGTGACTCAACCGTGGTGACCCCGTCTATCAGCAGGCCTGGTAAAAATAGCCAGCTTGGGAAAAAGGAGTTTCTCCAAACATTAAAGAAATGGATAGACTGGATATCATTTACTTAGTGAAATATTACTTATGTATACATTTTGGCAAAACAATGACAACTTTGTTTGTATGAGTCACGAAAAACCGTTCATCACTTAGTGAGTCTATGGAGAAGCCCTGCCACATTTAGCACACTGCAAACAAATACAGAAATGTTGCAACATCTTCCTGAAAGATGAGAAGTTTGACTATGAATACAACACTAGCAGGTTAATGGTTAGAGCAAGACTCACAAAGGCAGAGTTGATAGCATCGACAAAACTCTCCTCATCCAGCTCCAGCAGCTCTTCTGCCAGCCGATGGCTGGTTGACCACACCAGAGAGCTCTCTGTGTCCGACAGCTGCAGTGCACAGAGCATGGTTGTTAAAACGTTATCAAATACATATGAGACAAATACGGGGGGAAAATACTGCAGTAAACAATGCAGATATATTACCGGTAACATTGCAATGGGTCCTGTTGGGAGGAACCTTTGCCATGCGACATTGTTTTCTGTGGGCTATCCATAAATCAGACACATAAATCAGATTAAATTGAATATTATATTAAAGTATTGTGTCAATGCATTGTATGGTATACATTTTAATTACATATCTTGCACATTAAAACAAGGTATTACAAACTGTACTTCTGGGTGTATTGTTCTCAGATATGACATTTTAAATTACTATCATAATAAAAATACCACATTGTTAATCCAAATATAGTGTATATTTCTATCCATTACAATATGTGGGAAGCATGTGTTGAATGTGTTACTCACCTCTGATAGGTGCAGCACAGCAACCACAGCAGATTGGTCATAATTCCACTTCACTGTGGGTATCCCCAATTCCTGCCTTACCATTGAGTTTGGTCCGTCTGCACCAATCTGAAAAACAGATGAGCAAAAGGCAAACGGTAAAAAACAAAGAGGACAAGAACAGATGAATACCTACAGTTTGTGATGATAGAATCAAACTGACCAACAGCTTCGTCTGAACAGTCTCACCGCTCGCCAACGTAACCTTGACCCATGGGATGGAGTCTGCTGCCTGGTGGGGCAGGGGCCACGCATACTTCACCACCTTGGACCTGTACTTCACTTGCACGTTATCTGACAGACAACAAGGACATCAATTTGGTGACTACAAAGGCAGCAGAAAAGAAAAAGAGCAATGATTCTTAAAAGTAAATCAATGCTTTGCTACTTAGAATGGTTTCCCCACAGCCAAAGCAGTGGAAGATCTATAAACCCTCATATAAAACATCACTGGTTTGCCTTACTGGCACATGTTAGCTGCAACAGTTTATATTTGACAATCTTCTTAATGGTCTTGGCCTACAACATTGCCCGCACATTACACTGACACTAACTAATAGTGTTTATCTACAAGAACATCACACTACACTTTATGTATGCGGCAAATTGAACGGCCCCTCTTCCTAAAATATCAGCAGCTGGACATTCCAAACATGAAAGGATCATGAGCTATGCTGGCTCACGCCGACTTGGAGTGGGACCCATCCACAGAACGGCTACTGCTTCCTGAACACAAATGTCAAATATGGGTTTCCAGTGATTGGAGAGCAGGGTTACATTGAAACCAGCTGCTGCAGAGCACAATTTTCATGTACTGCATCTTGAGCATAACAACACCACAGCTAAAATGAGAGATAGTGAAGCTGACAAATGGGAGGCACATGAGGCAAACACGTGCTGCAACCATACGTCCTTTGATTGGTGCAAAATGTTGAAAACTGTTTATAAATATGCCACTTTAACTGTCAAGCACATAGCAGAGCTAAGTTTTATTTGCGTACCTCACAAAAGTTGGTCTAATGTCAATGACAATACAGCCCTATGCACTGTCAGCACTTTAGTGTCCTAAAAGGTGGCAAAGCTTAGCAGCACATGGCAGCTTTAAATAGGTCACTGGACCACTTCACGTGTCCTCAGAGGGTGCCGTGCCCCGCAGTTCCCAAAATGTGAGGATTTGATTGAAATTGCAGGAAAAACACAAGCGGCTCCAAGGGTTTAACCTGTCTTTAAAAACAGTCACTGGGGGAAAGAGTACAAATAAACAAAACCTGGGGACAGGATGTAATAAATGTGGTGGCATGAGCTGCCAGCCTTGGCGTCCATTAGGCAGATGGAACAGGAACCAAGTGGTCTTACAGAGCACTGCTGCTTACTGTGTGGGGCTTCATGTTTTTATCATACGTTCTGTGCTTACCGGACAGGCAGTCTAGCTGTTTAGTGAGTGCAGTCACAATGATGTCATTCTCCACGATGTATGCCATCTCGTCCTGTAGGTTCTCCTTATCAAATGTGATCAGGGCATCTGAGCAGGCATCCCAAACCTAAATGAGAGACTCATTATGCGGTCTACAAGTCTATCTTTAAATGCATCCCCTTTCCCTATATATAGCTGGGCAGAGAAGTGCTGTTTCTAAACACATCAAAGTTGTTAACTGCTGTTGGAGGTTGGCACAGCCTACATCCATCAAGCCCAGAGCAATGAGGGTCACCAACACCCCTCTGGTTGGTCGCCAGCTTAATGCAGCTCTCTCGACATTTGTGATGTGAACATTTTTTTATAAACATTCTCTTTAAAACACAAATAACAAATGACATGTTTGCGAACATGAAGAGTGAGTCAACATTTATCCGCAACCAAAACCGACAGAATGAGATATTGTCTTAGGTTACTGTAATTCCAACCCTGAAAGTACTGTTTGAGTTAAACATGCGGGGGTGAAAAGTGTTTGTACAAGGTTAATCCTCTCCTGGGTTGTAACTATGGTGACAAACCCCATCATTCTGCAGTAATATGCTGCTGCACTACTTTTTTCCAACTTGCCATAAAGTAGGGGGATATACCCTACAGTAAACCACTAATGGCAGTGGGTTTGCAACTTGTGATAAGTGGTTGGGAAGAAAGATTTACTAAACCAACCCAAAAACTGTTTTGGTTTTGTTTAATGCGGGGTGAAAAGATACAGTGCGGAGGTAGAATCAGTTACTATATACTAAACAATGCACTTCCATGCAACTTTATAGAGAAAAATGTGGGCAAAATGACGCCTTGATGCCAAAACCTCTGTTTGCTTTCTGTTTCAAATCTAAACCCTCAATGGTTAATGGACATTTGAGGTGGAAGAGCATTTAACTGCTTGGAAGGAATGTTTTTTAGAGCTGACCTGCAGTCAATACTTTTCAGTGCAATTTTGTGACATGACTGAGATTCTACGGGCAAATGAGCCAAAACAGTGGTAGCAGAGTGAAGGTATAATGGGAGAGGTACACTACCATAATCACTGTAAGGCACTGCATGATGACATCTTAGGCCCAGAGAGAAACCCTGCGGTCGGGTGTTTGGTACACACCGACCACATCTTACAAGAGGGACTGAGCCTGCACCCACAGCCGTAAAGCGGGTTCACTCTGCAGCAAACAACCACTCTTCTTATCTTTCATCTTCTTCCCGTTGTTCACATGAATCTTCATAATTATAAGATGTGGGGAGTACCAATTTGAAAATGTCAAACTGATTTACTCTTCATAGAAAACATGGCTTTAATAAATAAAACATGCATGGTCAAAGAGACATCCAGTACTTTGAATATGCCAGGAGATAGCCTTTTTTAAAATCTACATTGTGTTCTTTAGCATTCCTTGTGCCACAAATCCTGCAAAGCTATTGAAAAGGCTTACATTTCACAAAGGAATGAATAAAATGCATGTTACATGGAATCCCCGTTTCCAGACATTTTTATGTGAACAATTACATACCATATACATGATTATATGATACAGTATTGTGATGCTTGTTCATTAAGCTAAATGACTGAGTAGATTTTTCTCTCCACAAATTGTATGGTGCTATGATTGATGGATAACAGAAATACATACAGTATGCCTATACAGAAGGATTTGGAGAGATGCTCCATATTACAGTAGGCCCTTTTGTCTATCTTGAAATTAGACTTTTGTGAACCTTGGGCATTGCAGTACAATGGCAGTTGCTGTATCCTTGTGTTGCACAGAAAGTGACTTAATGTAATAGTGAGCTGAAGATCAACATACCTGCATCTTTTTATAGGGCTTGCACCTCATCTTTGTGATGTGGTCCCATGCTCCAATACCTGTGTGTGCACAAAAAACATTTCAAAACAGTTACAGTACTGATTTAAACGGTTCTGTACTTGATATTCATATCAGAAATATAGCAATGGTCTGCAATGGTCTGTGAGAGGTTGGAGGCAATCCCAGCTCACTATTTTTTAAGTATTTCAAGTAAAGTCCCTTTATTTGCAACAATATATGCCCATGTTTTACAAATAACTATAACCATACAAAGTTAAAACATGAATTGGGTGGATTTTAACAAATTTCAATGGAAGTGCATATGTTTACAAAATGTGCAGTGTATAAGGAAATGGGACCAACAACCAGGTGCTAATCTAGTAATGTGGATGTTTTCATCTGTTTAGCTGAGGATGAGTTAAAGCCCATTCATTTAATAAAACGTCTTAAAAGTGGTAGAAGGCTATATCTTATCTAATTATCTTTAAAAAAACAACAGAATAAGAATTTAAAACATCATGCAAAGTTACTGTTAATGATATGCAATCAAGTATGAAAATGTTGTGAAGGCAATAAGCAAGAGACAAGTTCTTGCCTTTTACTTTTTGTGTTGGTGCCAGCGGGAGGCAAAAATTTATATTTATTTAAATATACTGTTCCGAAACACAGACACACGCGCACGCACACGCACACACGCACACACACACACACACACACACACACACACACACACACACACACACACACACACACACACACACAGAGATGTCAGAGTGAGCGGGCTGCCAGTGCCGTACTTTTGGTCCGTACGGGGACTTGAACCCAACCCAACTCCCTACAGGCTTAGCTACTGCCACCCCCAAAGGACACGGGACACAGCCAAGCCCAATATTTCAAATCAATGCACTCCAATCAAATTCTCTATTGACATTTCAGTGTCAAAGTCTCTGATTAGACACAGGGCTAAACACTATGAAGTCATTAAATGGTACATAAATAATACAAGAGAGCAGCGTTTTTTGAAATGTTAAGCAAAGCTTTGGCTTCTCTATCTCTCACTGACACCTGTGTGCAAATAATTGTTACTGAAACTATTGTAATGCATGATCTACTGGGGAGATACTGTACTGCAAATGTTGTTGTCCATGCTCTAATCACTGAACTGCTTAGTAGACCTGAATCAGGATAAACGTGGAAGAACTTATGTGTCCAACAATCAAAGTAATTTATCCAAATAGCTCAAATGAAAAAGGTAAATCATTTTTCAGACAGTTTAAACTGTGTTTCTTTATTGGGGTAGGTGAGAAAATAGCAATCAATCTTTGCTGAACACTTGAAAATGAATCTGTATTTGTCTTTGTAAACTGTCATATGGTTCATTGTTGAGAAGTACGTGTGTAAAACAGTGTTTATATGTGCCAGCACATTTCAGATAGCCCAAAAGCTGAAATAACAAAATGCACAGGACTGGACTGATGGTCTTTAGCTATTTTTAATGGATTCTAGACCTGAGATGGCAAATTTAGTACATAGAACATGTTTCACAGACCAGTCCATCAAGCCAGGCTAAAGTTACCATAATCCAGGGGACAAATAAGGTCAGATATGATCCCTTCTTAGCTGAGGGAACTGGACAGTGTCTGATCCTTTGCTTACCTTATTGGTGCCATTTATAAGTCTAGCACCACAAGCTTCTTACAAAAAGAAAGGCAGTCACCACAGAAATAACTTATTTATATTTTTTTTATTATTTCTCTCTACAGTGACTGCCCTTTTAAATGTACAATAAACACAACAACAAAAACAACAAAATGTTATAAACCATTTGACAATGATGTTATTGTGTGTCAGGTTGTGTATACTGTACCACTGAGGATGGTGGCAGATCCTGGACTGATGGAGCTGACTCTGATGCTGTAGTTTTCTGGGACCTTGTCCATCACTTTCTTGTTGCCTGCTTCAAGCAAAAGAATCTTCTTACCCTCCAAGTTTGGATCCATACCTATCATAAAAGTAATGGCAATATTGCATAAAATTGCAGCACATATGGGAGTGAGTTTCAGTAATGTTGCTACAGTAAAAATAAAAATATTGTGAAGAAGTACTTATTTATTACTGGTATCATAAATTATGACTGTGTCCCCCCCATTGAATCACATCTTAGAGTTCATATTTTAGTATTTGTAAATTTAGTAAATTGACAATTCTAACTTAAGTGAGAGTGTCACTCACCTAGGGAGCATGCCATTGCAGATCCAATCATTCCGCCCCGGATATAATAACATCATAAACTTCATTCTTGCCAGAATCGTGCCGATGTTCTGCGCTCACTAATCCTCGGCTGGTGATTTTTATAGCAGATAGATGCTGTTCTGCAATTAAACACCGGCCAAGTCCGTTAAAGGCCAGCGTCGCCCTTGTGAGCTTGTGCATGATTCTGTCTTCACTTTGTCTTCAAATGGGACAAGCCTCGCATGAAACAGGAAAATCGGTCTAACTCTGAAGTATCCCTGCTGTCATATGACACGCTGACAAACAGACAGACCCTTGATGTCCTAATAACGACAGCTGTGTCCCTTCTGTTATCCAGCCATGTTGTGTACATAGACAGTTAGCTAGGTTGTGTACACCAGCGCTCCAGAGGAAGTACTTCCGGGTTTCGTGTCCAATCACAGAAGACGTTTGTCGCGGCTGACCGTTGCTGCTTCTGTCCACAAACAGTGCTAATGCTACCAAAACGGAGGAGTGAGTGTATCTAAGTAGCACTTGCTTAGTTAGTTCTACAACAAACCTCATTAGCTTACCGAATAAGCTGTAGTGTATATCTTGTTAGCGGAGATATAACGCTAACGTTAACGTTACGAGTTTGGAAGACGATTCGACGTCAACATTTCCTAAAACTCATCTTTTACCAGGTTGGCGACGATCATTATTACTTTTTTTATTATGTGTTTTTAAGTGGTAGAAAGTACAATGCAGGTTTGTATATAAGTATAATATAAATACGTATATAATTTTTCTTAGCTACAGCTAAATATAAATGTCCCTAAATCATCTTTAAGCTAACGTTATGTTGAGGGCGCAGATGTCTGGTTACCATGGTAACCGGTTTACACAGACGGGAAGTAATGTTGTCAGCAAGTTTGATGTGGTTTGATCTGTGTAGCAAGCTGGCTAGCTAGCATTAAATACAAAACTGACAATTTTCTTTTTATCGTTATTGATTAATCATTTCGATTGATTTATTATTATAATATATAATAATAATTATGTTATTAATGTTAGAAAATAGTAATTCCGTAGTGAAAAATGCCCATTGAATCGGATATCTTTAAATGACTTGTCCTGTCCAAAGTAACAATCTGAAACCCAGACATTGAATTATTTACATAGACTGCTATATACAGTCTATTATTTCATTTTTTGTTCTTCATTTTCTCGAACAAAATTAAATTGATGGTTTGGTCTACAAAATAGAAATACAAAAATGAAAATAATGAAAAATGTCCATTACAGTTTCCCAGAGCCAATGGTGACATATTTAACTGCATAATTTGTTCTACTAACGGTCCAAACCCAAACATATTCAATTTACAAAAAGAAACACCCTACAACTGATACATCAACATATATTCAAATTTAAGAACTAGAGTAATGTTAGCATTTCTTTATAAGAAAATGACATAAATGAACAAAAAATTATGAAAATTGTTGCCAGTTAATTTTATGTCATCCTTGTGTTTCTGCTCTATTTAAAATGTTGTTAAACTTTTTTATTCAAGAACATGTACAGAGATCAAATAATTGGACAATGTGAACTTAGTGAGTAATGTTTATATAAAGTTTTTGTCATTGTGGATGTGTGTGTTTTGATGAATCCTGTGTTTTAAAAGGTTATTGAAAGTATTTCATCATGGAATCATGGAATGTGTCTGATTTTGTCAAAGATCACATTTTATTATTTTGTGTAAAACATTGTGTTGGAATTATACACTGAAGTAATACTTTTTGTGAATTAACATTCCATTTATAAACAAATAGATGAATTAATTAGCCATTTCAGTACTAACTCAGAACAAAACTTTTTGTTTACAGGAATAAAGTAACCTTTCACAGCTTTTTTTGTGTCATAGGTCAGAGAAATATGCCGAAGATAGAGACCTTGCTGGAAGATGGACTCAGATCAGAATTAATGCTTCAGCAGCAGCTGAAAGCCCTGAGTCAAGACCTCAGACAGCAGCTGCAAGAGACAAAAAAGAGACAAAAAGAGGAGCTTGAGAGGAGGATTCATCAGAATTCTCTACTGTCAATGGATGCAGACAGAATGTCCAGTGATAAAAATGAACTGAAACATCAGACCATGTAGGTTTCATCGGATGTCTTTTTTGTTTTGTCATGATTATAAAATATATTTTTCTTAACGATCTTTACTGTTTTTTTCAGACATATGGGGATGAGGAGATCCACCTCTACATCTGCCCT
Organism: Percina caprodes; assembly: GCA_013375575.1. Taxonomy (NCBI): domain Eukaryota; kingdom Metazoa; phylum Chordata; class Actinopteri; order Perciformes; family Percidae; genus Percina; species Percina caprodes. The sequence continues at coordinate 2,272,372 of JABXJD010000013.1, forward strand.
CACCTCAGACAAAGAGACTTTGCACCATCTCAGACAGATAGAGAGGCCTAAGTCATCTTCTCCAGCCTTGGTAACTTCAAACTGGAAGAATTGTTCAGTCAGGGCTTCCACGCTGACTCCTGCCAGGACTCAACAGTGTGAACGGTTAGCTTTATCTAAAACAACAGAGGTGAGAAAAGAGGAAGAGGCCAAGGCTGAGTGTCAAAGGAAGTTCCACGCTCTCCCAGTGCCCGGCCTTGTCATTCAACCCATCTATCAGGAGATGATGAAACTGAGAGAAAAGGAGAGAAAGCAGGGCTGTGAGCAGAGGAGAGACTTCTTGCTCTCCATTCAAAGACCTTTCAGCTTTCAGGAGAGAGAAAAGGAGAAAAAGGAGAAGCTTACAGCAATGTTAAACCAAGTCTCACATGATCAGAAAAACAAGGCTGCTACTGTAAGGAAACCTCCTCACAAAGAGGTAAAAGACTCCCCAGATTCTGAGCTGAAAGGTGGGTTTCCATTTCTGATGGAATTATGCTGGCTAGTGTTTGGTATAATAGTTGTAATTGATATGAAAATATGGAGAGAACAGATTCTTTGTAACATAACTTCATGTGTCACTTTCAACTGTCATCTTAGAACAGTGTAAAGGCCACTGGTTCCCAACGTTATTGGCTTGTGACCCTTTCTGGCCAGACAATGGCTATTTGTGACCACAATCACAAATAGCCATACGTAAACACTATGTCTGAATTACTTCATGCAGTGACATGACTTCATCCTCTACTGTACCTTATTGTTATTCTGTGCAGACCAGGAGCTTTTGCAGACAAGTCCATACTCAGACAAGAATCCTACTGTGTTGTTCAGCCCGAAACTTCGCACTGCCGAGCGCACCAGGAAAGAAAGGTTGGGCTTCCTGTATGAGAAACCTAGCTTCCAGCCAAAAATCATCCAGCATGTCCCTGATTTCAGCAGGCTGCACAAAGCTTTGCAGACAGAGGCGCTTAGAAAAACACAGAGTAAAGATATGATCAAATGTCAGCCCTTCTATCTGAGGACATCAGCTCTCCCTGCAAGGCAAAGTAGAATGAGCTCTGAAAACGCACAGGTAAATGCTTTTCTTTACCACACGCCTGTTTGTTTATATTATATTTGTTTGTTTAATTGCTATTATGCATTTATTCATTTCTGTGCAGTTTGGTTTTAGTTAATTCTCAGAATATGATATCATTTTGGTTTAGATTAGTATCCTTTGATTTTGTTTATGTGCATTTCATTAATCCCCTGCCTAACAATAGTAGGCTGAGGTCTAAGAATTTAATAATCAATATTTGCCAAAATATTACATGAATAAAATGTAAAGAACAATGCCTGTCATGAAGAGCCAGTGTCTCTATCGCCCAGATGGCTTCACATTTTAGTTTTACACTGTTTGATGCATGGCTCGAGACATATCCACCCACCACTTTGTCAAGTTTGTCAAGATACTCTTCTCTTTTTTAAGGCTGATAGGAAACCACTAGCCTTCCCTAAAGACTTCAATGTTTTAGAGATGACGAACAGTGCTAATTGCCTAAATCCTTGCTCGTTTAAAAAAGTCCACATCACTATGATTGCACCAGATGTAGAATAACTAGCCTAATAACAACAGATGTTTACTCTGCAGTGTTTGCCAACTGGACAATACTCATGTGGTCCTTCAACACTCAGAAGTGTTTATTTAATAACGTGACAAATGACTTTGACCTGGTCACATTTGACTTTCTATTCTGGATATTGTGAAGTATTTTGTTTGATGGTGAAAGATTTATTGTATGGGTTAAGTTCTTGTGTGGCTTATGTGATATTTTGTGAGGCCGTTCAGACCAGTCCCTTCAGTTGTGGAACTGTAAAGCTATGTAAAATATGTACAGTGGGCCCTCTTTAGAGAGGGAATATTTCCCTCCCTTCAACACCTCATAATTTATCAAGTTAAATTCAAGCGCCATTTCTACAGCTTTTTTATGGGATTAAATACATATTTTACAAGACAATCCCTATATATTTTCATAGAAATTTGTCTGGGTGGATGATTCACAGGAGGGCAGAGTACTGGTAGAAAGAAGCATAACAGTAATTTACACTAATCCAAAGCGGTAGAATGAACCTTGTGATCAGTGAAAGTTTCTTCCTGTCTTTCTTTCATATATTTTCTGGCTTTGCCCAAAATTATACAATCACCAGAGATCTATTTTGACATTTTTGGGCACATTCCTCTGATTTAACTATATATATATATATATATATATATATATATATATATATATATATATATATATATATATACATTATATATTTCCCCTTAATCTACAGGTACCACAAATAAGTAATCTCAGCAGAAGCAAGTCCCTTGGGGCCTTAGCATCACTTTCTGCAGACACACTCCCGACATACATCACAGATGCTGCACGGAAGCGCTGTATGGCCATCAGGTAACTTGGATTATTTTGGGATGAGTATGAATTTTTTTTCCTCTTTATAGTTTCTATACACTAAACATTTAAATCCTGTGACATGCAGAATATTATACATATATATATATTATATATATACAGAAAGTCAATGGAGATGAGGGATAGCAAGAATCAAGAGAGCATTGACTGGTTGAGGAAGTACCAAATGAGGTCCCAGGCCATGAAGAAGACAGTCAGACTCCATGCAAAGTTGTTGGACCCACACAGCAGCTTGGAAGAAGTGTTTAATGACAAATTAAAGCACCATCGGTGAGTACTGGTCAAGTGAGGCTGTTCATTCTCCAATATTGTAACTTTTGCAACTCACATCACAGCAACCACACACGCCTGCCGCAGTAGCTCAAACTATAATCTTCTCTAACATGAAGGGAGGCTGACCAACAAAGGATGAAAGAATACATGAGGGAGTTACGGTACATGAAGGCACAAGTTAGCGAACGCCCTTATTTGTTCGAACGGGTGAAACAGGTGAGTGACATATAAAGCTGAGAAGATGACATCACATTGTAAATGACGTGCCCCCTCAAGCATAACATTGAGTTTATTTTACTGACAGAAAAATGCAAAGTCTTACGCCGAGCAGACATACAGGAACAAGCTGAAGAAAGCTGGCCTGAAAGAGCTATTTGTTGAAGAAAATGGAGAAGCAGTTGAAGGAACATCATCCATATCCGAGGAGGATGCAGACGAGAACCACAGCAGTGAGAACGACATTCACAGCAGATATGCAGAGTGAGAACTTTTATGTTTTGTTCATCCACTACTGTGAATAGCACTGGTGCTGGAGAGCCAAGGACTTCATGTGGTTTGGTCATGTTACATTACATAATTTTCTGAGCTTGCCCTGTAAAAAGAGACAAATACTGTAGCCAAGTAAAAGTTCGATGTAATTACAATATAGTCATTTTCTAACCCAACATGTCTGATTTAGGGAGAAAATGTAGACGATGGGGAGAAAATTGAAGATGTGGAAGAGAAGAGCGTGAAGTCCAAAGAGGAAGAAATGCCATGATCAAAAAGGTTCAGGCGGCAGAGTTTTTTATGGCCTCTCCGCTAGAAAACAACACTGTCCTCAAAAATGATTCATGTCATGGCTAACTATCCGCACCAAGCATTTGATAGTTTAAGATGTGAAACTACACATTATGAAATGACAAAACATCTGGACAATCACAAATGTTAGGGATTACAACTGGGAGAAGGTTTATAGAACTGTATTTGTATAAAAGTCATGGAAAAATGTTGTATATGCTTTGAGGATATATCTATACAGTCTGCATGACAAGCAGATAATAAAAATGAAAATAAAAAAATAGTTTTTGGTTTATGACAAAAATTTTGCTAAGGAATATGAACACTGTAATTTAGAGGATGATGGCCACTTGGTTACCAGAAGCGACAGTTCAAAAACAAAATGAGAACACCAGTTGAGACCACTGTGTCTGTTACATTAATTTGTGATTTGCTTTCTAAATCAAGAATTTTCCAATAGCTATTAAAACAGTTATTATACCGTGAGAAATATAATTTTGTTTTGCTTTTAGTTGTATTTTTTTTTATTCAGACAGGTCCTGTAAGGACACCAAGCAACTGCTATTGGCCATTTTTTTTTTTTCAAAATGGCTGGGTTAAAGTTCCCAGTTATTTCTACAGCCACACTGCCACCTAAATAAACAGCCCTCACTGTCCAACTGCATTTACAGGAACCAATTCAGTGGTCTGCTCCAAGCCCATAGACCCACATCAAATACGCTTGTACACTGGCCTCCGCTGTAAGCCTGTGCTTAGACAGCTGACTGCCAGGAATTCTAGAAATCATTTTTCACTAACAGACCACATGGGAATGTCTGAATATGTATATAATCTAAATGTGTAGTAGTCTTGAAGACCAGTGCATACCATATAGTTACTTTTTGTAGGCCACTCACTGGGTTAGTTCAGATTACGACATCATTAAAAAGGAAGTACTGTATTTCATCTTAAGGTTACAATATTTAATGCTTAGTGTAGTTTGAAATTTAGTTTGAAAGAGTCCAATATTTTTCATACAATTACAATATAATTATGTGCTGCCCGACTGCATCTCAATGGCAGAAAAAAGGTGACTAACAGTATTCACCTTGACTGTATGAAATAACCATATGATTAATAATAATGTTGCATAATTAAAAAAAAGATATACAAATAGAAAAGCCAAAATGTTGCCACATAGTACTTATAGATGTGATGAATAATCATAGAGTCCCTTCCTTAAGATCTCAAACATCACATGACAAAGCTTCAAGGGCTCCATGCTGTCAGGTTGTCATGGGAACAGTTTATCCCTCCCCACTCTGCCTTGTAGTCCCTCAGGAGACAGCTTTGGACCTCTGACTCCCGCGGTGCAGCGCTGAAATATCTCCCAACCTGTTATATAATATCCTAGTGAGACACCTGCAACATCTATTTAAACAAATGGTAGCTAGTGCCTCCAGTGTGTGTGGAAGCTGAGAGAGGCAACAAACACATCTCATTTAGATTAATGAGAGGTTAAAGCACTTGACCACAGAAATGTTATTATCACACTGTTTCAGGAGTGGCTCTACTTAGCAGATGAACAATATAATTTCACCAAGATGGTGCGTTCAGGTCTTTTATTGTTCCAGCCACTGTAAAATAAAAAAATTCCCATACATTTAATTGTGTAAATGCACGGGTTGCAAATATAGGCAGCTAAAGACACACTCTAGAATAGATGATATAGGCCTCAAATGGACTCAAATGCACTGTCACAATGTCAGCCAAATCCTCGCCTCACATTTTCCTTTTTCTGCTTTCTCCCCCCTGCAATATACATACTCGGCTGACATTTCAGATCCCGCCACGCCCACCTGCTCTGCAGTAACTCCTGTGTCCCTGCCATTCCCCATCACCTGAGCTCTCCTGCCCACATACACATCTGCTTCATCTTCCTCATCAGCCCAGTAGCTTATACAGCAACCCACTTCCATTCATTCCCCGCTAGATTATCTATTGTGTTTCCTTGTCCAATCAGTCTGACTTTTATGACCCCCCACTCTCTCCTAGCCTGATCCTGTTGTACTGCCTCATGCCTGTCTGTCTGCCTGTCTTTTTTTTTTTTTATTTTTTTACTTTTGCCTGTTTTCAACCTGGAGTAAACTTAAACTTTTCATGCTACTGTCCTGGTCTCGGAGTTGTGCTTTTGGATTCAAACCTGTTTTTACTGAGCCTTTACATTGACCTGCGTCAAAACATTAGCAATTACTCTTATTCTAATTTTCATCTTAATTTCTCGTTTATTAGAGTTTTTTAAAGTAAAAGTGCAAAGGCCAAGGATTTTTTGCAGCGCAGTGTATGTGAGGTGTGCAGAGTTGTGTGCAGTGCATGTATAGTCTCTGTATGTTTTAGTCCTTGGTCCACCTGCAGGAGGAGCTGTAGCTTGCTGCAGCCGTCTCTGGAGCAGAAGAGAGAGATCCCTCTTTTTCCTCTTCAGTGGCATGAATAATATCCCCAGTGCTGGAGAGAGAGCATATCAAGAGGCTAACGGAAAGGGGAGAGAGATAGCAGCCAGTGTGACAGATAAGAGCGTGGCAGAACTTGTCTCGCTGACTGAACTGTGGGGCTGGGGAAAGAAAGCCAGTGCACCAGAGTGTCAGGCAAGGCTACTGCCTGCACACACACACACACACACACACACACACACACACACACACACACACACACACACACACACACACACACACACACACACACACACACTCTCTCTCTCACACACACACACACACACAGACACTCACGCGCACACACTCATGCACACAGACAGACCCCTCAGCCCGGCACCAGCAGAAGTTCAGAGAGAAGACTGACCTCAAGAAGGTACAGTATATTTGTGTATCTCTGCCTATGAATCTTAACTCTACTGCTACTGTATACCCCCTCTTTATATTTGAAACATTACTAACAAATAAGCTGTGTTACACTCCCTTGATGCTCCACTTTGTTTTTTCAGGTGGGTTGGCAGACATTTCGTCTGTGGATTAATTTGAATATAATGGCTTTGCTCAAACTGAGCCTTCTTGTCCTTTAGAGGAGTTGTGTGTTTTCTCCTCTAGAAGAACTTGACTCGTGTTTACAGCCTGAGAAAGGATGGAGAAGCTGTCAGGGAAAGAGAAGGAACTGATACGAGGCAGCTGGGAGAGCCTGGGCAAAAACAAAGTTCCCCATGGTGTCATCATGTTTTCCAGGTAACATTTTACCCAACCTGCATGATTTAAATGTAAATAGACAGCAAAGTGACTTGTGAGAGAAGAAAACATTGTTATTCTTTTATCAACACGTTAACCAAAAACAATAATATTCTGCTATTTTTTGTGTTGTTACTTAATAGCTGTAGTGTAAGGAATATGTATTTGTTGAATATGTAACACCGGTGTAGAGAGAGAGAATCAAGCTAGATCCTTTGCTGAATACTTTCACTATGCAGGGACCGGAAGATTGACTTGTTGCTTGGCGACAGACTGCAATAATCCAGAATTTACTTTGAGACAGCTGCCCGTAAATCAGAGACTAACAGGAAAGATTTGTAGATGTATTATTTATAGATTGATTTTGTGTCTGTGTGGATGTTTGGCAAGCCAAGCTGTGTGTATACACCTATAGAATTGTGTGTTATTTGTCTGTGGTAGACTGTTTGAGCTGGACCCTGCACTCCTCACTCTTTTCCACTACACTACAAACTGTGGCTCCTCACAAGACTGCCTCTCCAGCCCTGAGTTCCTGGAACATGTCACCAAGGTGAGCTCCGTTCACCGTCACCACTATGAGCATACAGTTTGTACTTGTGCACAGTTGTGAACACTCTGTGTATTTACATGTATCTGTGCACGTGATCCCAGGTGATGCTTGTGATTGATGCAGCAGTCAGCCACCTGGATGACCTTCACACCTTGGAGGACTTTCTGTTCAACCTTGGGAGGAAGCATCAGGCAGTGGGAGTCAACACACAGTCATTTGCTGTAAGATCAACAGTTCATAGTACAATTCTCAAAAAGCAATTTCACAAGGGAATGAGCTGTGAAAAAACAAGTTTGTGTGTGTGTGCTTTTCAGATGGTTGGTGAGTCCCTTCTCTACATGCTCCAGTGCAGTCTTGGCCAGGCCTACACGGCGCCGCTGCGTCAAGCCTGGCTCAACATGTACAGCATCGTGGTAGCAGCCATGAGCCGAGGATGGGCCGAGAACGGGAGGACAAGGCCGACTGAGTTGGACTGGGAGTTGCTGAGCAGTTGCTGTCAAATCACCCAACATGGTTGCCATGGAATAAGGTTGCATAACTTGCAGCATTGTGGCTTTGGCTGCTGTACATTTGCTCTGTGAGTGAGGTCACATAGTGTAGCGAATATGTGGTGTGGTTACACTTTACTATTGGATCGACCAATCGCAGAGTTTATTTTCTTTACTGAGGATGTTTAGCTACCAGTCAATGCTGCTGTACAGATGTGAGGATCTGAGCCAGCCTGCTTTGGTTCTTCTAAGCCTGGACCTGTAATCTGATTGCCTCACATTGAGAAAAAGCAACAGGATAACTGATGAGTCTCTTTGTATATAATGGCTTTGATATACAGGATCTACTTAAATAACAGTGACTGTAGTGGTCTTTGTGATGTATCTTTAAAAAGTTGCACAGTTGTAAAATACTAAATATATATAGGCATCACACTCTACTCAAATTGTGATGGTTACTGTGGCCAGCATGGCAGCTCTCTATCTAACTGGAACACAGTGATACTTTACATAACATGTTAAAGGTTTTGGGACAAAGCAATGTGATTTTACAGAAGAAAATCCTATCACCTTAGTCATAATCATTACTGTGTTTTCTATTGATAGTTAACATCATTACACCTACTTTAGTGTGTGACTTTGTTGTCTGACCTATTAAATAAAAATGATGTTCAATAGATACTGACAAGAACTGTTATACTCTCTAATAGATCTCCTCAGAGATCTTTGACTGTTAAGGTGTCCATGTGCACCTTACTCAACATGGTGTGTGATGCCCTCCTAAGTAGAGATTGTGATTACTTCAATAGGCTTCAGCTAACTGTTAAACTCTAACTAATAGACTGTTATGTTGACTATTTACATTAGAGTAAAGGGCATCTTTGTTCCTTGGATCTCAGTTTCCAGTCATTGTCTGTGTAAAGTAGTTTTCTCTCTCTCTTGTAATCGCTTATCTCAGTAATGCATATTAATTGTGTTGTTGTGGCTACAAATGTAGTATTACCTCAGCTATAGATGTGAAGATCAGCAGAGTGGCCTGTGGTCTCCAACACAGAGCTTCTACATGGGAGTGAATATATATGTTGGATTATGAAACAAAGACAAACTTAATTGATGATGATTTTGTTTTTGTATGTACCATCCTCAGCTGTTATTGACATTCATGGTCATTATGCCAAGTAACTTAGCAACAGTGCGCCAAGTATTAGATAATAATACCATATAACTGTAAATCCAAGCTGCTGATATGTGGTTATTATCGCTTTAGTCTGACTTTACATTTATAAAGTTTATTTTTATATTCTGAAATGTATGTGTTGTTAAAGAGCATCGATTTAATTTCTTTTTCAAATGTGACATACAGTTTATCCTCCAGATATATTATCTTATTTGGATATCCAGTTAATGAACCGAAATCTTCTGCTTTTAATCAGGTTTATTTAATCAAAAGTAATAGAGATAGATATTAAATTCTAAATGTGCAATCCTTACAGAAAATTATAAAAGCAGTTTTCTATTGAACCCCCCCTGTTCTCTCTGTAACTGACTGTGTATGTGATGTATTTATAGTGATTATTTTCTTAGTATCAGTACTCAGCCCTATGCAGGTTGTTCTTCGCACGTCTCTGTTTTCAATTACCTGACCTTAGGTCTTTTTAGCAGGCATGACTGATAACTGACATGTTATCTCGTTAACATCCAGCTCTGTACATATTGGGTGTGTCACTGTCTACCTCATCATTATCAGCTGCTATTGAACAGCGATGACTTCACCTAGTTATCCTTCAACCAAAAACACACAGTATAATTAAAATGAATGCACACTCTTTGTAAACTGGATTCCATCCTTTGAAAAAAACATGTTGTGTGCTTACTTGATACTAAATAAAGTGATCTGTGGATATTTAATGCTTAATGAGGTCAGTGTGCTTTCCTCTTGCTCTAAGGTTGTTTGGCATAGACTGATAATGGTTACAACACAATGGTCAGCGTTTGAAATCAATGACGTGATGCCTGATTTCCTTCCCACTGACAGCCCATCTCCTTGCGTTACATAAGATCCAAGCGACAAATGGCTCATTGCCCTAGGCTACAGAGACGAGGGTGACTACAGGCACATCAGCCCACTTACCCATGCAACTGCACAATGTCATTTACAGAATTTCACATTAAACAAATTTGACATTCTCTTTTTATTTTCCACCAAAAAAATAAATAAATCTTTGTAGATGTTTGGACATGTTCCTGCTTAAATATCAGTGTGTGTGTGTGTGTGTGTGTGTGTGTGTGTGTGTGTGTGCGTGTGTGTGTGTGTGACTTGTAGGGGAAGCCATAATGAGAGAAGTGGAGAAGGGAGGGTTGTTGTTATGAGTTATCTGCATACGCATTTCTTGCATATATACAATTTGCTTGTATCATTGTAAAAGTCACATCCATGAGCTGGCTGTCTGTTCTGGTGCTGGGGCAGAAGCTGACATGGCCTTAATCTGTCTCTGCACACCCAACAGTATCCTCACTCTCACTGTCCTACCGAGAGTCTGTTGTATTTATGTTGGCTCCATCCTCCGTGTCTCGCTTCAGCCTACAGAACAACAGTAAGCCAGAGTTGTCTAGTCACTGGGCTTCATGGATACTAACCTGACCTCCACTTAGGTCACCAACCAATGGTTAGATTGCAACTAAATTGAAAAAGCTGCTAACTCAAATACATTAAGTGTTTATTTCCCTTGTGGTAATTCATTAATCAGTACCTATAGTTCCACAGTCTTACCTTGTAGTGTATGAGGATTTGCTCTGAAGGCTGTTGTCGTCTGGAGAGGAGTCTATGAGAAAACACAACATATTATTTTAAGAAAGTCTGCAATGTGTTTTGGAATGAAGGGGTATTGAACGTTGTCATAGCAACTGTTAAGTGATCATCCAGAGTGTGTGTTTGTGTGTGCATGTGTGTGCATTTGTTTGGGATGAAGGAAGAAAGCAAGGCATTGCTCAATCACTCGCTCATTCTAAATTGTAGTGGAGGCGAGTGAGGATTGGACATTGACTATGCGTACAGGCTCAGGCTAATAAGGTTGGCTTTGATAGTTGCTGGAGCCTGCAACACAAGCCTGCAAACAAAAACTGTGGGAATGAGCTGTCTGTCACTTCCAACTTAAAGTACAACCAGTTAATATATTTTCTGAGTGTTGATACATCCAACCAAGACAGAAACAATGCCCATCTCTAAGTACTTTCTGAATTCCTTCTCTTGTCTGTGACCCATTGGTCAAAACCATTGGTTCCCACTGAACATGTAAATCTTTAAAAACCAGGCACAAGTACATAGTTTCATTTAAAAAAGGCACTGTAATTTCTTAAAACAGCTGGGCACTGTACTGTATACCAAACATTACTCAAACCAGAGTAAATGTCAGGACTATTTCAGGCTGTGGATTAATACAGATTTGGAGGAAACAGCTTGTTTACACAGAAGACATTTCAACTGTGTTTTTCTGGGGTCCTTCTTATGCAAGTCTGAGGGAACATACAGTTCTTTTTTAATGTATGCAGCCGCCAACAAAGACTGCATAATGGTATTTGTTTTACATACATAGTATACACGCTCAAACGCAACCCAAAGTAGGCCTACATTGCTATGGTTCAAGTCTATTTTCTTCCGTTTTAGATGTCTAACTTTGTATTGTGTTTTGGGTTCTGTGTGCTGTCAAGACACGGAAAAAGCATCTTGCGTAGACACAGATGGAGGACTGAAACTGCTGCTCTGCTAACATGCTGCTTTTTCTACACATTGTGTCGCAGTATTTACGGTGGTGCACAAGTATTTACGGCATTTATGTAGGGTTACAACAAAATAAACTATGCCTATGTCATGGTAATGTGGGGACATGTCAGCCAGTGCAACAATGTGGCTCACTGATATGTTTTTCAGGGAATAGAGCTCTATGACACAGAAGAATAAGCTGTATCAGGCTATAGCTACACAGACAACACTGGCATGGTAAATTTATTTATGCGGTTTGGTCTTTTCCTTCAATTTGCTGACAATTGTCAAAATATGTCTTATCCTTTAATATAAGTTAAGAGGATCAGCTCAGTTAATGAAATTCACTTCACTTCAATCCATTGATAATTGATTTCCTGTTGTAGCAATAATTGAGCAATAGAGCAGCGACGGCCGTATGTAGCTACTGCATCACACGGTGTGCTGCATTAGGTAACTGTTCTTGACACCATTGTCACAACATTACCACCATTGTCAAACAAATCAATCTAATCATGAGGTTCAGATTGAAAGTTGAGAAAGGTTGTGTCAACAGCTACCACTGTAAACCCAGATTTAGTTGTAATTAAACTAGTTAGTGGTCACTACTTATTCTTTCATGTTTTGTTAAAAACCAAGTCAAAGTGTGTTTAAATGATGTTCTGTCAATGTTTTGGGTGTGCATCTATGCTATCTGGGTTTTAATTTTGCATGGTCGATTTAGTGTTCATGTTTATCTGCTTTCTTTTTTTTTTTTTGCACCATGACCAAGACCTTCATTGGATGGTGAGAGGGTGAGAGACGTTAAATGGCTTGCACACAGATCGGAAATCAGTATCTCTGCTTTCAGATAAAGACTGCCCTTACGGCATAGAACATTTGAAACTTCATATATCTTGTATTGTTGTCCTTTCTGTTATTAGGATCAATGTATTTCATACGTTGGCCATGAAGATAGGTTCTTATAGAGGAAAAACAATATTTATATCATCAGTTTAATTCCCATGACATGGTGCCCTTTATATGCTTTTATATAAACCGAATGTCGTCTTTCCACTGCATGGTATCTACTCGCCTCAACTCTTTTGGTTTTCCATTACAAAAAAAGTCCCTGGTACCTGCTAACACGTACTTTTTTTAGTACTACCTCAATCCAGGGTCCAAGCGAGCTGAGGCGATACCAAAAGGTGACGTGAAAACCTGCAGACTACTGATTGGTCGGAGAGAATCATCACTAATCACTGCGTCATCATTGCTAGTGACAGACAAGGGTGGGGGGTCCTGAACAAACCCACCGTGTTTACCAGTAAATAGTTTAACCAACGTTTTTTTGTTGTTGCTGCCTCCAGGTTCATTAGAAAATAATTTGCCTTCTGGCTGTGGCAAAACGCCGCGAATCAAAAACAACACACCTTCAACGTTCTGTGTGTGTGTCGCGTTATGTCATGGCAGTTTACTGCTGTGACGACCAGCCACGGCTTGCCTCACGCATGAGGTGGTACTAATCCACAATGGAAAAAGGAGGACTTGGCACTGCGAGGCGAGGCGAGCAGGTACCATTAATGGAAAAACGCCACTGGTAGGCCTGGCAAATCCAGTTCCTCTTAAGGATTTGGGTTATTCTGAGTAACTCACTAAACTGAACCAGGTTGTGCGAGTCACTTGAATCACTTGAGTCAGTATTGAAAGGAATAAAAAAAACGTATTATTTGTTTTTTAAATTGACTGTGTGCTACCTACTTGCATTACATTTATACACCAAACCTACAGTAGGCCTAGCTAGGCTACATGCAGAACACTGTATGTTATTTCCAAGGGGGTAAGCCTCTCCTCTCTAAGCGTAGCTCCCATGGCGCCATTTTAATTCTACTAAGCCATCACCTGCTGTTAGCATCGCATTGGCTGCCATTCGTTTTGGCACCATTTTGACAGTGAATAACTTTACATCTGATGCGTTTCAAGACTCTATTTGTGCATTATTTATTTCTAAAAAAACACAACAATGTGTAAAAGGCTTCATTACCTTATACCTCACTTTATGGCTCCGTAGCAGACGTTTTTGTAAAAATGTGTCATAACCACGTGACTTGCTGTCGCAAAGTCGACAAATCGCTGTATTGTCAGGAGAAGCTCGCAGACAGTTTTGACTTAAATTAGCTGTTTAGGTTTAATTACTAACGGTAAGCATTTACTTAGCAGTAATTAGCCTGTGCCTATGTTATCTCCTAACATATACCTACGCTCTCCGTCTCTGCTGATTGGGAATGATTTAGATTTCTCTTGGCACAACTACCCGGAGACTTGCAACTTTCAGACACGTTGCCCACGTCAGATCTACGTAGTCAAGTTCAGTTGGAGGCTGCCATCACCGGAAAACTGCTTCTATTTTCCTTCACTGGTCTCTGTCCAGAACAACGGGATCTGTTGGTCCATTTATTTAACTGTCTGTGGTTATTTCAGAAGTGAAAGAATGGCTTTTGACTGACTCAAGCAGGAGCTCACGAATCATCGAGGACTTGTGAGTTGTCTGCGAGCCGAGCCCGAGCCACGAGCTGAGGTGGACTTGCAATGTTTCGGACTGTCTTCAGGTGTAGGCTGGGGGTGTGAGCTTGACCAACTGCCACTTTACTAGTTTGAAAGCCATAATGTCTCTTTCTCATGGGTGGGCCAAATTCTCTGGGCGGGGAAAGCGGAGAAAGAGGAGATAACCTCATAAGGGGCAAGATTCCAGATCAGCCCATCTAAGGTTTCATTTTCTCAAAGGCAGAGAAGGATACCCAGGGCTCGGTTTACAAGTATCGCCATTTCTAGCCACTGAGGGACCATAGGCAGGCTGGGGGAACATAGTCATACAATATAGAGAGAGTTTTGTGGCGCTGATAGTCTTAATTAACTTTTTATCAACTCATTTGGCAACGGCTTGAATGTAACAGACGATCATTACTATAAAAAGTTACGCACTAAAGCTTTTTCTTAACATGCTTATTTTAGACAACATAAAACCAGAAAAAAAAAATATGTTTACTAATGATTACTTTAGTAATGACTATTAATGTAAACTTGATTTGGTTCAAGGCAACAGGTTTTCACACAAATTTCTAGTAAAGTCAACTAATTTGGGATAACAGTATATATGGACCCTTGTTTCCAAGGTCAAGGATGAACTTTCTATCTCATGGACAGAAAGAAATAGACATTTGAAATTTAAAACTGTGCAAAAATCTATCTGCTGAGGAAGATTGTGAGATGGGATCCATAGCTTGGCTACTAAATGGATGTTCAAAGATGAACTTTCTTTAATACTTTTGTTGAAAGAGTATGATATATTCTAGGGGAGATACGAAGTTCAAACTTATTAACAAAATGTGTCTACTTTGAGCATATTATGTAAATATATATATGTATATATATATATATATATATATATATATATATATATATATATATATATATATATATATATAAATCATACATTATGTAAATACTAAACAACACCAACTTATTAAGCAACATTTGCACACTGGGACGAACCCATATGGAAGTGGAAATATGTTTTGCTGCAGGAGGCAGAGACATTTACTATTCTAAGCATCTGGGCAAGAGAAAGGCGACGGGCCACGCACCCAGAGGAATTCACCTTTCACTGAGAAGCATGCTCAGTTGCCATGGGTGACAGGGGAAATGTCAGGGACTTTTCTTTCTTCTTTCGGGAACTCTTAGCAACGAAGAAGCGCTGTATATAATGGCAGGCATCTTATGATGTTTTCTTACAAACCCTTTTACTGCAGAAAAATGACATCCATCCAGTCAGTGTGAGATGTTTCTCAGAGTGCACCACTCTGCTGGAACAACAACTACCATTGCCACTTTGGTGCTACCACTTCCCAATGTGTTTTGGATAAAAGCAGATGCTCATACAATTAATTGCCCCATCCACCCTCAGATGGAGCTTCTGGGACCAATGAGACCTGTAGTATGTACAGGCTTGTCCCAAGGCTAGTTTGTATGCAGACACACTGCTTCAAACACTAAGCTAACATGAACCTACATTTATTAGCCGCCTCTCCCCAGCTTGGTTAAATCTGGTCTGTGATTATCTTTGGAGAGACAGTTTGATGAAGGGAATTACTGTCATTAGTAGTGCACTTTGTCAGACTTTAAAGGAATAGTTAGACATTTTGGGAAACATGCTTATTTTCTTTATTGCAGAGTTAGGGTTCTGGTTTTTATACTGATTAAACAAGCCAAATATGTTTTAATTAGTGAGCTTTAGAGATGCTGATAGGCAAATTTCATTACCTTTGGACAGCCAGGCTAGCTTCCAGTCTTTATGCTAATCTAACTGGTTGCATGTGGTAGCTACATATTTAACATAGGCTACAGATATGATCGTGGTATCAATCTTCTCATAAATATTTGGCAAGAAAGCATATTAATCAACATATTTTCCAAAATGTAAACTATTCCTTTCAATGGTCTAACATTAGTCACCAGTATATGCAATATACTTTATGCTTTCCTGAAGGCATACTGTGCACATTCACTCTTGCACTACTACTAACCACATGGAGTGTGACTCACTGCCTCTCAAAAAACCCTTCATCATAGACCACAGTAGAGGAGAGCAATAAGGAGTTCATGGCACAAGATGAGTGGGTTGAGCTGAATTAATTTTAATTTCAGATCACAGCACTTCACTTTTGACAGATGAAAACTCGTTAGTCTGACAGAGATAAATCTCAAACGCAGTCTGTCCTAAAACCTCAACCTTCTTGGAGATATAACAACCGCCATTTACAGCAGGCTCACATACTGTATAAAATAAAGTACTTATGAGACACATTTTATAAACAAGAGCAAAAACCGGTAGACATGTGGAAAGCTAATTTACTTCCAAATAGACCTTTGATGGCCAACCCGACAGTATATGTACAGACTTGACAGGATACAATAAAACTAGTTAAGCATGAAAAGGGACAATCGCTCCTTGCATGGTCATTAGAGCTAAGAATACCCTAATATGTTTTATTTTGTATTTTTCAAAGGAAAGTATGTTTAATGATCTGTGTAACAAGCTTCTGCAAAAGAAACCCACAGGACATGTTGATAGTTCAGAGACAGACATTTTGAGATGCGCTTTGATGTTTTTTGATTCTCTGCACTGACCACTTCGTTCTCTCTTTGCTGTCGGCTTACATCTGTTTTATACAGCATTAAAACAGTTAGATTCCTTGTAAAATGGAGCTAATACATATCATTTTATGCAATACAAATCATAAGTTTTATGAAAGTACAGCTGAAGAAAAATTGTATCACAGGCCTATGATTTTCCATGATTAAACTATGATAAATCCTCTCATACAGAACACAAAATGGACTAAAACAACAGGACTGAACAACAATAAGCTTTATAGCTGTTCTGAGAGAAGATCTACTGAACTAATACACAACAGTGATATCACTGGTAATCAAATATGTTAGAATTAAAATGGCCTAAAGAGAAACCATATACAAGGGAATTACACTGGATTAACAACTTTCAAAGATTTTTTTATCCTCTACAGAGAGCTTGGTCATACTTCTTGGATAATCTGTATGATCAAAGAACGCAACAGCTTAGAACCAAAAATATATTAATTGAGATCAACAACAACACAGCAACAAAGACACGATACAAAACATCTTTAAAAAAGCGATGGAACTGCTATGACGTAGAGACACACATTAAGTTAGCTTAGTTTTAACCTTGACAGTTCTTGACCTTAAAAACGTACTTGCTTGTTCCAGGACTTTTGATACCATCATAGGGTCTTCATCTGCAGATGAACTTTGTTCAGTTGTTTGATCTGTAGACAATCATTTAGTTTACTCTTAAAAGCTCTAGAAAAGGCAACTAAGTGGACTTTGATTGAGTAGTTGTTTTCTCAACATAGTCAAGAATTAACTTTAAAACAGAGAGAAAAGTCCCATACATGCAGAGAAGAGTGGGAAGTTTTAACAGCTACAATTCTATGACAACTGAACAAAACAATCTGCAGATGAAAGCCATTTCATATGGTCAAAAGCTCAAGAACATGGTGGTAAGTGGACCTTGTGTGAAGTTGTTTTGTCAATATTTTAGTGGAATGAGCCCACTGCTTGTCTGTTGACTAACTACCAAATGACTGTTGAATGAAAATCACTACTCTGGGCTGTTTTTGTGTTTGTTGTTGTTCTGTTTTCATCTCTTCAATGTTTCTTCGCTTTAGAGTTTTCTGTCCATGCAGCATATTTTTGGTCATGCTGGATTGTCACACGAAAGGGAGTGTTTGTTCAAGGCACAGAAAGAGACATAAATAACAAACTACAATCAGCTAACATTCAGTTTCATGAGACAAAAAAACATTCATCCCTCCACAAGGAAATAAAAATAACCCCACAATACAAAACTTGCAAACATACAGACGGACGGTAAAACAATGAGATTAGCACGTGTGAAACCTGATCTTATGGATAAGAATGGAAATGCACTCATTTATACAACATAGCCAACATGCAGTGGAGTGTCACACAGAATAGGTTAATGGAACTGAAATCATAGTACAGTCTGGTAGTGACTGATTATTACTGTTTGTATTTGGGACATAAAAATTTGTATCATTTTATTTTCATCACAGAACTGTGACCAACACTAAACAAATACCAAGAAACGATTTGAGCCATTATGGTAAAGCTTTATTATTATTATTATTATTATTATTTAATATAATGGCCTCAGTAGTAACACAATATGTCACGTAATTGAAATTAAAAATAATGAAATTCCTCAAGGGATTTCGATATTGTTTTCTTGCAATGAGAGAAAGTAGACTCTATGTGATATTTTCAAAATGTTCTAGAATTTTGGAAATAAACGTATTTGCCTTCTTGCCAAGAGTTAAAAGAGAAGAAAGCAAACTAGCATATTCCAAATGTCAATAAATAAATAAATAAAAATCAAGTAGAATCACATACACAATCAAAACAGCCTAATAACAGAATAGTTTGATTAAGATGGGACAGCTCTGCAAATCCTTAACCAATCCCCAGTAGCCAAAGCCCCAAACCCAAAGCACAGTATCAATGACACCAGAAATTCTGTAGCAAAAATAGCGACCTTAAATTGATAATAGTTACAATAAGCTTCAGGTACGGTCAAACTGCTTGTGCCTTCTTGGAGAGACTGTACATATATTACAGTACATGTCTGAGTTACATTCGGCCCTGCTCCGTCTGTCTGCTCTCTCACTGCAGATGGCTTCACAACTAGCTGCCCTCACCCTAAGCCTCCCTGAGCTCTGTTGCTGAGATATCACCCATGCCCAGACCACTCTGTCAGTCTGCTGGGGCAAGCCTGCTCACACCACCCACACTGATGGGAACTTTCACCTCCACTCATGTTCAAGTGGCACAGGATGGACAGACTATCTCTGATAGCAGCCCAAAGGGAAATCCCGCCCCAGTCATTTTCATTACTTTTAACCTTTTTAACTTGCAAATGAAGCCATAGAAGAAGCTGGAATCCCTTTCATGGAGCATCCAATAGTTTACTAAACTAACTAAAATAATTCCACGAGACAGGTTCGGGAGATGTTTTGGCAAACTGCTGTCTATATATTTATAGTGATGTTTGCATGGATCCTGCTCCTGTATTCTTTCCTCTAAGGTTTGTTCTTTCTAACAAGCCAAGTCTGGTCTCAGGGTCTGAAGCAGCTATGTTGAAGTCTGAGATCCAACGCGAAAATAGGGCATTGTGGCATTTAGCAATCTGTGTTCCCCAGGTGAAGGACAAAAAGACTCAGCTTGGGGGAATTGGTGTTACTGGAAGCCCACATGGCTGTCCATGAGCGGGCTGGAGCAATAGGGGTCTGGTGGGTCTTGGAGCTCAGTCTCATGGGTCTGGACGTGGCCTTCCTCACACTCCTCTTCTTCCTCTGGGCCATGGCTTCTACTCTGGGAGCTAGCCATGGCTCCGTAGCTGTGGTGGGCAGGGGAGGGCATGGGAGTCAAAGCCAGCTCTGGCTCCAGCAGCACGGTCGCCACAAACAGCTGGGAGAGGAAGATCAGATATAGTTAATGATGGTGTCACACAGTAAATTATTCAATTCACGGGGAGTATATGAGATGAAAGTATGTTTTAAATTTGGGTTTGTTTGACCACCCTACACTTAAGATGTAAATACTTGCACCAAGTTAACATCTGAACAAATTAATAACTGAGTTCAAATTAATCCTGAATTGAGTCTAAAAAACTAATTAAATGGCAAACATAAATCCAGTTTTTTGGAGAGATGCTTTGAAGGATCATGTGAAGGATCACTAAGTAAAGTAATTAGGTCAAAAATAATATGTTCCTGTAAGATATGTGTAATAGTATACTTTCAGGCTAATAAGAGAAAAAAAATAAAACTGTACACTGGAGGCAGTGGCGGATGTTACAGTACTACTGTCTCCATCAGTGAACGTCCCCTCTGCTGGCTGATCAGACATCTGAAACCAAGAAAATGCATACCATTCATTTAATATTATTGCGTCTCCAGCAGAACTTAGTCGTGTGAGTTATGAGCTGACCTGGTAGCTCGTTGACTTGTCTGGTTGCTTCCTAAGGCACAAGCGGAAGAGGGAAAAGGCAATACAGGAGATCAGGGACACTAAGGTGAAGAGGGTGATGGGATGTACCGGACCTATGACAGTAAGGGGAGATTGCAAGACATGACGTGGTCGCACTCTCAATACAATGACAGTTACAGAAACTGTAACAGGATACCAAGTGGAAAGTGATAAAGTACCTAATCTGAGCATAGAGAAGAAGAGCAGCCAGAACATGCAGAGGATGGGAGCCAGGATGACCTGGCTGATGGCTGCTCTGTGGATCCGCTGGCTGAGCTTGGTGGGAACATATGCATAGTAGATGTTGTATCGGTCAACCATGTGCTTCAGGATCACATAGAGCAGACCTAGAGGTGCAGGGAAAACACATTTAAATATCTAAAACACTACAGCATTCTGTGGAAAATGGTCAGCAGTATTGTTGATTAAAGACAAAAGTTAACCTCCCAACCTCCACCAAACCCCACACATAAGGCTTTAGGCTTCAAACACTGAATATATAAGGATCAATGCAAAGTTCATTGTAATGTGAAATCAATTATTGTGACATGGCTACAATATGGCCAGATTTTTAAAAAAAAGTTTAAAAACAAGTATTTTCCATTTATTTTTCAAATTAATATTTTGCTCTTCAGGTTTGGCAGTTATCCTGTGTTGCTTCTTTGTGGTTCCACCCAATAAGGTTTAACTCAACCAATGAAATTATCTTCCTCAGCTCTGCTTTTACAAAAATGTCAATTTGCAGAAAACAGCACAGGTAAAATACACAGAGCAGCAGGGTAGTAAGTATGAAAGGGTCTTTTTGGACTGAGGATTGACTGCAGAAGTAAATAGAAGCTTGGTGAGCTTTGGGAAGAGACAGGAGCAGAGTGGGCGTCTGGCTCACAACTAACTGTGTCTGGGTGTCTGGGACTACAGCAGCAAATTCACACAGTCTGCATTGGACTGGCAGGCAGTGTGAGGGGAGACGACACATACACACAAGGAAGATGATGGGATTGCGAAGAAAGACAGACAGAAGGTGGAAAGAAGGAAGAGGTAGATGAGTATAAAAGAGAGTAACCTATTTGTTACTCACCAAAGGGTGTAATGATGGGACATGTGATACTGTAGGTCATGCTGACTGCAAAGATACACATGGTCCAGGCATACTCCAGGCCAAACTGGAACTCATAGGCCTGGCTCTGCAGATGAAAACACAGTAAGAGTGTTGCATCATAAAACATTTCACAATCTAATGTACCTGACATAAAAACACTGAGATAAGCAGGAAAGGCTCAGCTGACCCGTTTGACATGAATGCGCTCAGCCTGGGACTTGGCAAAGCAGAGGCGGACGGCATACACCATCAGTGCTGGGATACGAAGCAACTCCATAGATGTACCAATCAGACTGGATGTAATCACATAGTTTACAAAGAATGCACCATTGTCGGGAAGAAACACACACCTGCACACAGAAAACAGTGAAGCTTCAGTGTGTGGCTGCCAACAAATTGTATTTTTAGGAGTCTTTATACTCTAGGTACATTTTTATTTAAACAAGAAGAAGAATCTTACTGGAACTTGACCTCCTTCTCATCCAGGAAGTGGACATCGAAAAGCCATGTGAAGAACAGGTCCAGACTACAGACAGAATCAAATAAAAGCCAAACAATTAAAATGTAAAATCTAAAGAATTGTGTAAAAATATAAGCAAAATATGTTTGTTTTGTGTCTGTAGATGTGTTGTAAGTGTACCTGGACAGACCAAGGGAGGGAAGGATGATAACCATGAAGACCAGCAGGAAAAAACACTTGTGCATCGTTACTTGGTTCTCACCAGTTCTGAGACATTAAATGAATAACATGGGATCGTAAGAACATTATTATGCATCGCAAATTTAGTTATAAAACATATGTACGCAGTACCCTTCAACATAATTAATTCATAATGTGAAACAATGTAATGTAAAGTTAGCCGACTCTACATGTAAAGAACAGTTGGGTTCATTAGCACAAACTACGCTTTTCACTTTGAACATCACGCCTACAGAACATGTTTGCGGGGGTGCTTATGTACAGAAAGGGTGCTCGTAGGTGCTGCGTGAGGTTGTCTCCTTATGTACAGTTGTTCTGCTCCTCCTCCTGCTCGTCACCATGTGTTGTTCCCCTGTGCATGGTGACTATTGTGCATATCATTATCCTTACATGGAGATCTCTATGACAACCTGCCCTGAATCACAGTGCAGGGACAGTGACAGAGAGAGGGAGGGAGAGAGTAAAAAGAGCAACAAGGTGAAAGAGAAAAACATAATTGAGATGAGAAAAAAATAAATTCTTAGAGTTGAGAGGAAGACAGACAGCTTCACATGAAGGGTCCACTTAAAGAAGTTGAGGAAAGGCATTTCCATTTCAGAGGAAAGAGGAGAGTGGTGGTTGATGGCTGGTGAGTACCTGGTCCAGTGGGACTCAAAGAATGCTGAGTAATAGACGATAAAGGGCAGCAGCACCGAAAACGCCCACAGCAGGAGGGTTGGGAAGAACTGGGTAATGACAGGGCTCTGGATTGGACAGCAAAATTATGAATAAATGAAACTGAAGAGGATTCAAATGTAGCATTAAGGTCACACAGTTCAATTTGATATTTAACTCTGACCTGCAGACTGTCCACAGGCCTTGTGACGTTGAACTTGTCCATAGTGTTGACGATAATGGCAGGAGTGGTGAGGAAGAAGAGCAACAGGAAGAGGAGGATGTTGAGGAGGACGCATTGCAGCCACCAGCGAGATCCGCACACTGACAGGTTTTCCCTGGTGACGGGAGAAATAATGAGCCTCAATTCACAATAATCCAGCATGACAGACAGCCTATTTAACACAGTACTCTCCCCTGACACTCCTGTATTGTATGTATTGACATAAGCCTGAAATAGCCAAGCTCAGTCGCTTGTTGTATGAGACTTGGTGAGCATGTTTCCACTGCACTGGACTGGAGAGCAGGTTTAGGAACAGCACACTTCAGCGCTCAGTTTTAATGAAGGAACATAAGTACCTGCTCCAGTCGTCTAGTTAGAGCAGAAAACACATCAACACACAAACCCTCTGCTGCGAGTCAGGCGTGAAGCATGAACAGTGAGCGCTACAATCTCTTTGGTTAATATCCCATACATATGCATTACTGACTTGTTACATAATCTCACTGGGACTGCTGCATTTTCTCCAAAGATAAGAAACATGCATTACAACTAATCCAATCATGGATAGAGAATGATCTTTTTAAATGGTGTTGAAATCTGCTTAAACATATTGATGCATCTTAAATGTTGCTGTTAGCTATTTTGATTTTCTCAAAGAAGAGCACAGAGCTCAATGAATATATTGTAGAAATGCGAATGCATTTACCCTGAAAAAGATAAGATGCACAATTTCCAAAATGTACCTTTTTGTCTAAATAAATAGACTCTTTGAGGTCCATCATTACAAGCTAATGTTGCATTGACAGACAAAATTACAGCCTACACAACTTTGGTTTAAAGTCTAGCCACAATCCAGAGCTTTCTAGGATACCAAATATGTCACTGTTAATTACAGGGAAATGTGTCTGAATGATGCATAAGACATGGAAAAGTGGATAATTCACTCAAAATGTGTCTACGTTGGATTGCTTCGGTTTCCTCCCACAGTCCAAAGACATGCAGCAGGTTAGATTAATAGAGTGCTTGTTGGGATTGGTTACAGCTCACTGCAACCATGCACATGATAAGTATGAATATCTCCCTTGTTATAAGTGCTAAGAAAATATGACGTTTTCAGTGTGGAAAATGTTGACTTTGAGGCTAATCAAGGGAAAATAAGGTTTATTTTATAAGGATATCTGAGTTGGTAGAGCGGGTGCCCATATATATAGATTTACTCCTTTGCTGCATGTCATTCCCCCTCTCTCCCCTTTCATTTCTTCAGCTGTCCTGTCAATAAAGGCCTAAAAATTCCCCAAAAAATAACCTTAAAATTCTAATTTTTTCCAGTAATGTCATTACTGACCAGATGATGTCACTGGGAGCAGGTGCATAGCTGACCCCCCATTTATGCGACTGCACCACAGTGGTGATGCTGGACTGCTGAGGGCTGCGACGGCAGCGTATACAACCGTAGTCCTTCACAATGCTGAAAAACAAAACAAATACTCTGCATCAGGACTTAGTAATGCCCCCTATTATGCCACTTCATAAATTTAAAGGTTGCTCCCTGCTGTGACAGGGCTTACGTGATGAGAGGACCTGACAGACATTAACCACAATGTCATTCTGTTGTTTACTCACACAGCAGTCATCCTCTCATCACGAAAAGTCACAAAGGCAATGCCGAGTCTTTTCATGGAGATGCGGTTCTTCTCGGCATTAAACTCGTCTGTCCGCTTTTCTTCTAACTCGCTGTAATACTGTTCTGCATCCACCTGCAGAAAAAAAGTTAGAGCCCAAATTACTACATCTTTCACTGTCAGAGATCCCCCAGATTTACAGTGGCAGGATATATTTTGTTGCTGCGTGCACCTACTTCTGGATTGCAGTGCCATCCAGTGGTAACATACTTCTTGTGCAGCACCTACTATTACTACATTATTCTGATAAAAAAGTACCTTTTCAAAGCCACAGATATTGCAGCAGAATATCTGAGCACATGGATGGGTGTTGATCATGATCTTCCCCTCCTTTTGGGCCTTTGTGGCAAAGTACAGCCTGCCTTTCATTGCCTTGCGTCTGCAAAACACAGCATCCTCAGACAAGAGCCTCACATTGATTCCAAAGTGTGTAGCTCAAAACTGTAGCAGCTACTGTACCTCTCTAAATCCAACCTCATCAAATTGTGGACATCAAAGCAGAAACGGATATCAGTGACAGTACAGCTGGGGTAGGCCTCACTAGTGAATGGAGCAAAAAGAAGTTATGTAATAAAGACGATTAGATTGCACATGTTAAATGGTCAGGGTTTCCTTGTGATGTGAATCAAACATAATTTAACTTGACTTAACAATAAAAAAGGGAAGAAAACATGTGTACTGGAAGTGTTTGGTGATGAGTCCTGGGTCAGAGATCTCTCTTGGTATGGAGGTAATCATCAGTGTCCTGGCTACCTGCAACACATAACGTAACCACCATGAGAAGTAGCTTTAACAAACTGCAACAAAAAAAAAAATCACCATCTTATCATGCTTAAGTGGACAGTCTATCGATGGCAATGCCGGCCTCTCAGTTCACCACTTTGATTCAGACTCAAATATCACAACATACATGAACAAATGTGGTGAATACATCCATTGTCCCCAGAGGATGTATCCTAATGACTTTGGTGATCCTCTAGTGCCACCAGCAGGTTGACATTTGTAGTCCAGAGTGAAATGTCTTTACAACTACTGGATGGATTGCCATTAAATCTGGAACACACATTTACGTTCCCCTTAGGATGAATTGTAATCAATTTGGTGATCCATTAACTCTTCACCCAACACAATTATCATAATCTAGTTTATGAGCAAACTATAATGACATTCCCACCAACGTCAGCTATATTTTGTGTTCAGTCCTAATTAGCTTGCCAAAACGCTGAAAAAGAAAAAGGGACTTAATAAGATGAGATTTTATAGGATATTGTTTGCAGTGTCAAAATGGCTAGGCCTTGATGTTTAAACCGTATGATCTGACAAACCTTCTCATCTTCTCTGTACTCCAGCCGTAGCAAGTGGTGAGCCATACACAGCAAGGTGATGATGAAGTAGACCAGAGCCAAGATGCTGTGGAGCCACAGAAAGCTGTCCCTATGAGGCACAAAAACTCTGTTGTAGTTTGAACGAATATAGAAATCCAGTGTTTCATGGTTCTGTGCTATTTCAATAGATGTAATGTCATTCAGACTTACTTTGCGCTAACATTAGCCAGTGTTGTTCTTCCAAAGTTTTCAGGACTGTCTCCTGTAGAAATAATGAAACATGACAGAGAGGGAGACATTTTCATTTTCTAATGAGTTAAAGGAAACCCCTCCTCTTTTGTCTGGAGGCTACAATGAAGCAATGTCACTATTCAGAGACAATGTTTTCCATCCAATTTAATGACATCTCTCTCGTCTCATTGAAATTTTAACACTAAATTCAAACATCGCAGTAATACCTAACTCTGCTGTTTTCATTTGGGCACCCTTTGTTTGCTGTTACCATGACAGCCTATCATTGGGTGGTGTTTTATTTAATGACTAGGGTGACACACTGGTTCATAAGATGACAGCCGGCAATAATGAAAAAGTTTCTGTGGACAGCTCAGCTCTTCGTAGACCCCATAATGGCTCCTGCCTTTATTCTGTTACTCAACGCTTCCTACAAAATAAACACACAACTGCCAAATAGCATTTCTGCTGTACCTAACAACTAATTTTCTGCACCATCCCAGCCCTGACACCTACATGTGTATGCTAAGAGGAAATGAAACACTTGCTTTTCCTATAATACTAGGCTTGATGAATTGCCACTTGTATGCTAGCAACTCCCATTACTGTAGATAAAATGCAGCCTTTGTGTAAATGTATATGAATAGTAGTAGTTTCACTTCAAAATGTTGTTTTATGTCTCGTTTTAGGTTAAAATGAACTTTTGAGTTGATTTCAGCTTTGATCTAATTTCATTTATGCAATATACTTTGGCTTTTTTTAAACTCAGCTTTACCAGTGATTGTTTTAAGCTAAAGTTTCGGTGCATTTAACCAATAAATCCTTTGGTGTGTAGGTGTGTGTAATTGTCTCTGTGTGGTCTGGCTTCTCTCCCTGTGAGATGCCCCATGTGCCTCCCCTATGGTAAAGGATATCCCTTGGCTTTTCAAACAGTCGGCCAGCTAGACTTCAGACAAAAATACCCAGGAGGTTCCCGGAAAAGTTGACCGGCAGGATTACGGCCAAAGACAGCAGGCAAACCACTGTCATGAGCAGGATGATGTGGCGCTGGAAGGACAGGTATGTGACGGCGTCAATGCCGCATTTGCTACGTATCTCCTCATCCCTGAGGAAACAGAGAGAGAGAAGAAACATTCAGAATCCCTTAATCGCATATCCAAGAGATGTATGCTACATGGCAAAAATACATTGCAAATTGTTTCTTCAGGTGTAAATAATGGAATTTCCACACAACATACATGTGATGATAATCAGATATGTGCAATCTTAACCTAGGATATGTATGTAGATCTGTCCATTTGCAGGACAAATGGACCTACAGCTTACATCTCATCATGATTAAAACTAGGGCACCACTACTTTGGTGCCAGAAGCTGTGGTTACCAGGCGGGAGGTTCAGAAAAGCCAGTGTCATAAAAATAGAACAAAAACAAAAACATAAAGAATAAAGAAGAAGAAAAGAGGGGTACAAGACGGCCCACACATTGCGAACTCTCAGGGTGGGTTTATACTTTCCCAGGGAGAGATGCTGGCACGGGAGCTAAAAACAGAGGCACCCAAACCCTGCCATAATACTATGGAAACCATGGACACCGTGGTAATCGCCTTTTTACAGGCCTAAATATGTTGTGTGTAGTCAGACTGGAGCAAGAGCAAATACTCAAGGGAAAACCACGGCACCGGCGGTCACACGAGCCGAGACTCGTTTGTTTTTGCTGCTAAATGACATATAACAAGAGACTTTACATTTGCCGGTTACATCAGCTTTGAAGACAGTGGGCCAATAAAAGGATGGAAGCTAAGATGAGAGAAGGGTAAAAATAAATATAAGAGCAACTGCTTTGTGCACTTACTTCATGTGGTAAAGTGATGAGAGCCATGAGCAGAAGCCCTGAAAGGAGAGGAGAATCATTAAACATCCAATGGATTAGTTATTAAAGATATTAAATTACATATGTATGCAAGTCTGTGCATACCACATTTGGCTATTTGCATGCATCCACTATTTGCATAGAAATAAGGTCTCAGAGTGACACAGAGGGGGAGATTTAATAGGTCTAGCCTGGAGCAGTAACCACTTTACTGCAGCCTCAGCTTTGAGTAGGCACAGGACGATGACTCCAGTCTGACTCTTTGTCTTACACTGTTATAAACATGCAGAGAGTGACCTCAGTCTATCACACAGCTGTCATGGACTGAGTTGTCAGCTGAGTAATGAGCCACACTTTCCTCTTTGACAGTTGACGCAATGCCATCTTAGTCATGTGGACTTTATTGTAAAAGTGCAGAAATCAATATATCATTGACAAATTAACTGTGACACTGTAGTATAGTTACTGTAAATAAATGAGAGCATGATAAGATATGTGTGGCTGTTTCACATCAGTTATTGATAATAGTGTTTATTAAAAATTTGATTTGTTTCTATATTCCCCATAATGCTTTATGCGTTATATTTTGCAGTGTACAGAAAACTGGAGTCTATCAGTCTTCTCCTCAAATGTTATGATGTGTTACCTTATTTTACTATTTGTGGATTTTCTAACCACTAGTGGCGCTGTAGAGCAGTGTTAGTTTGATCAGGTCCCTTTATTTTTTGCATGTGTTCTACCAACATAAATATTGTATGTGTACTGCACAAGCAGAGTGTCACCTTTTACCTGTCATTGTCCTTTCAACTTTCATTGTCTTTGTAGTATCTCACAGCCATGATATGAGCACCTAAGCGTCTGATTGCCCTTCCTGGCTTCAGTTGCTGTGGACGTGACCATGCTGTGTGCTGAGGTGCACTAGCTGGCATTAGAGGAAGCATAGTGAAACATTTTCCCCATTGTTTGGAGTGAAGTTGTTCGGCTACTCTAGTTTTGCACAAGAGCTCAAGATTATTGAATGGAAAAAAGATATGTTGGGTGACAAAACTAAAAATTGACTTTTTTTTTTACCAACACAGTTTTGGCACTGTTTTTCCTGGGTTAGTAATCCAGTTTACTTTGTTGTCGCACCATTAGTTATAACAGTTTATTTTCGCTAGATTGCCATATGTCAATGCATGCTTACTTACACATCCAGCTGATAAGTAACAACATTAGCATTCATTCAAAGTTGTTTTTGTGTTCATCTGATCTCTAAGTTCAATTTTCACTCTCCTTTTAACTCTTGTCTCCACAAATCAAATCTATTCCTGTTAAATGCTTCACGAGCTGCTGTAGTTGCTTTGGTAACATTGGTGCAGGACGGAAAGCATACAGTGGGTTTATCAGAGCTTTTTCGCTGAAAATTGTTGCCTGCTGTGGATGGAAACTAGGTTGATAAGAGTGGAACTTGAGTGCTGTAAAATCAAAACAATTAACTAAAAGATACGATAAACACTCCATATAGCTGAAAGAAACTGCAGAGTTGGATGGTTGGCTTTCTTTGTGGTTTTTGTTTCTAGTTGTAAGCTATTTCATGTAACACGTTTCATGTTATTTGATACATTGTTAATAAAAAAATATGAATTAGTGCAACTTTAGAGTAAGGCAGCAGAACCACACTCGGCTGTAAACTTAGAATGGAAACAAAGCAGGTTTCAACATATAATCTGCAAATATTTTGAGGTATGGAATGCATTTAACATTTTTTTAGACCTAAAGGACAGTTTTGTTGAGGAAGGCTGGGTGTAAACAAAACAAGGATTAAATCCTTTAATTTATCCAAAAATGCCATTACGGGGTTCCTTGGTGCTTTAGGAGCTGATGGAAAACTCTCCACGCAGGCAAACAAAATAAAACTCACCATGTCCTTCGTCTCAGAGTCGGAGGGACTAGACTCTGACGGAGACTTTTCTTTCTCACTTGGTTCTCCATAAAACAAGGATGTGAGACTGAATTGGGAAGATAAGATGAACAAATAAATAGCAAAATCATAATATTGATTGTGGCCTGACACAACCTTATCAATATGTCCAATATGTAACATAATGTAACTGCTCTAGACAGTCTCACAGTCTGAAACCTATCCCTGTGTGTATATAAAAAGACATAAAACACATTCAGTATGGTCAAATCCAATAAAGCCAGTGCGATGATTGAATTTGTAGATATTTCTCTCTGAGCTGTACCACTGACAGTTCAACAGGGTGTCAAATTAAGCCGCATAATTAAATTAGTATACAAGAGTGGACCATTTGGCAAAACACACAGGTGCTCTCGGATACTATGAAGCCGCTGCTGGTCAGGTAGAACTAATCAAGTCTGCACTCCCCTGGATAGGAAACCCAGGTCAAGCTGAGGAAAACTGCAGATTTGTGCAGACAGCTGTGTGGACCTTAAATCGTTTTGCATCCTTCAAAGGTATCTGATAATTGATTAATTGTGTAAAGGATAAGTCTGGTGATATTTTATTGTTTTATTACTCCACACACATGCATTACTTGTTTGAGTAACGATTCAAACAAAAATATTTTTTGGAAATGATTTAACCTTTTATAAAAATGAAACTTATATTTGGGACTTGTTTTAAAGTACCTCTCTCCTAGAAACTATAGTAGACTTTGGGTTGAGTGCCACAGACAGTGTAAAAAGTATAGGAAAATAAATATGGTAAAAAATTGAGAGAAGGACACATTTTTGTTTTGATCTTTTCATGGGATTTGTTGGCAATGAGAAAAATATAGAATAACAACAGCCTTCTAGCCAGGATCTTTTAAGTTATTTATGAAGGTGAAATTGTCAAACATTGGCTGGTTCAGGCTTCTAAAATGTGAAGGTTTCTTGGTTTTATATTGCTTTACATTGATACTATCATTTTGGAATGTTGGTTGGGACAAAACAAGCAATTTATTTCTGAGTTGCAGCCCTAAAAAAAGAGTAAATAGACTTTTCCATCCGAACAACTCTGTGCTTACAAATACTATGTATGTGTATGTCTGCCGTTTGTTAACACTTTGATATTTTTACTGTTAATATGACATGCCAAAGTTATCAGTCCAATAACATCAAATGATTATTAGAAGCAAGGCAGAGTAGCTCTTTGCAGTAATTTGCCTCCTACACAGTACCATTTATACTCAGCAGAGGGCACTAGAGGTTTCAGGATCAAGACTCAGGAGCGATTCCTCTGTGAACTATTTCTCCATCTTAAATGTTGTCATGGCTCACAAACCAGCAAGTGTATCAGATTTTAAGCGTAAAAGAGCAAGTGATGGATGTACCTGTCATTCTCCATCAGCAAAGCCAGGCGGCCATAGTCCCATGCAGCCTTCCTTAGACAGGAGAAGATGAGCAACAAGAACTGTAACACAGAAAAAGCATATATGAATGCATGAAGCTCCTGATAATCTGATTTAAACAATCATGCACATCCTCATCTGTTCTGGGCCTCTCCGAAACCTCTCTCAAACTGCTCCATTTGAAAGCTGTGCTCCAGCTCTGCATTCTCATAAAGAGCCAACAAATAATAGTCAGTTTCAAAATGCAGCAGCAATAATGAACCATCTTCTTTCTTTAGAGTGGTACGTGGTTGTCTTGGAAACTACCAGACAGGTCAGCATGCACACGTCGACACATGATGTGCACTGATGACAAATGAGTGTAGTCAATAGCAAGAACAAATTAATTGCCTCTTTTCTGCCACAAATGGAGAGCTTGCATCAAAAATTAAACAAAAAATCCTATTCAGTGTCATATTATAAACAATAGTGGTTTCAAGCTTAACAGCCCTGATTCAATATAAAGAGCATAACTTGGCAATGAGGAATGAATGTTATGCAATGATATGCAAATGGTGTAAAAGAGTGGATGACCATTTGATTTTAATTACATCATGAAATTATCAACTCATTAGAGTTTAAAAGACATTTGGTTTAGTGGGCAGCATTGGCAGCCATGTAAATCAGAAAAAAGCTCCCAATAATGCTGAATAGTGCCAGACATATAGGCCTTGATGAAGGGTTGTAGCTGAATAATGGGTCCATGAGCACATTAACAGTCAGGGCTCAAACTCCTCCATGTTGTTTTATTTAGTTTGGACTTGATGCATCGGCATGTTTCCTTAAGTCCTGCTGATGATTTATTATTATTCTGTATGATGATGGAATTGATGCAGAGGCGTGCTCCTGTCACCTGGGGGGGAAGCGTGCTTTGACTCATGCTTGTCGTTAAGAGACACTGCTCGACCCTATGTGTTGTCTTGACAATCTAGCAGCAATAAAATGAGCCAATAAAAACACGGAGGTGGCAGATTTAGAGTGATATAAGTGTGGAGATCAAGCTTGACAATGCCTGACAGCCTATTATTATCTGGAGGCAGGAGGAAAAATATGCAACTATGTCTATAAACAGTGTATACACTGTTTTATATACTACATGAAAGGAAAATTCAAACATGAAGATTTACTGCAATTTGATGTCTATGACGTGTGCATAATGTGTGTGTGTGTGTGTGTGTGTGTGTGTGTGTGTGTGTGTGTGTGTGTGTATGTGTTCTTGTACATTATTATGAGATCCAAAAGCCCTGATATGTACAAAAAGTCTCCAACATGTTTCTGTTTCTGTGCTTATCATATACTATTGCACTTTCATAAAATTGAGGGACTTGTGAGGGACAGATAAAAAAAGTATTGTCAAAAATAAAGCAGCAGAGGCCTTTAGTCCCTAATATAGGTCCAGCTTTAACAAAACCTGGTAGCAACTTTCATTATATCCTTTCCAGCTGGTAAAAAGGTATGTCTTTCAAACGTCATGCTCACAGCTTGGACTGCAGGCTAGTTCTTAAAAAAAAGTGTTGCATTCATATCCAAGACAAGGTAACATACTGACATCCTCAGGGTTATTTTCTCACATTTTAAAAAGCTCCCCCACAGTGACAAAGGACATTTTAAAACTGTTTTGAGTAGCAGTCCTAATAACTAGTTTTGTGTAACTATGACAAGTAAACTCATCTAAAACAAATGGAGTGCACTTTGCCATTCAAGTTTGGAGAAATATGAGGGTTCCATGCATAATCCTAGTTTTATTTCTATTATTAAGCATTTTGTTTAAATTAGGATTACATTTTTGCCTTTAAGCATCATCAAAAGTATACTCTAATAATTATAAGAACTGTCAATACAGACATTGCCTACTGCAGATACAGTCATATCTACAGCTTTGACTCCCTACTTTTATCAGCCAATGGAGATACATATTTAAAAGCCAACATAATAATACACTTGACATTGACCTTTCCTAATTTTGATTTAGAGTTAGGATTTGAAGCAGAAGGTTGTCTCAATTAATAATAATAAAAAGAGCATGTGTGTGTTGAGATGTTGTATATGGATACACAGTATGTCTGCATTCATTTCACACATTCATGTGTGATGTCCAGCACCACTATCACTCCAAATGCTGCTGTTGTACTTTATTATCTTCAAGAGCAGAGTTAACCACTTGAGACAGGATGTCCATTAGATACTATACTGTATATATATTATTTTACAGAAACAGCCCTCTGACCATGTATCACCTCTTGTTGTCTGTTTGTATCAAGGCTCTTTGCAATATCTCAACAGGGTGTTGGCAGCTCTGGATGTATTCACAGACCTTGTTATCAAGGCTTTTTCAAAGCTGCAGCAAATAAGAGATGACTCGTAGTGTAAAATATGGACAACAAGCTACCTATTAAAGACAGAAAACGTGGTTCTAAGTAGAGCTGAAAAAATTAATTGTCATATTATAAATTCATTTTTAGTAATAATTAATTTCTTTTTTTTTTGTAAGCAAAAAAAAGCCAATTCAAATTTCCAGCTTCTCAAATGTAAAAAGATTTCTCGATAGTAAACCAAATATCTTTTGATTTTGCACTGTTGGTTGGACAAACCAAGACATTTTAAGCCATCACCATGAAACCAAGAAATCATCAGCATAATAATCAACTATGAAATAATCAGTTGCAGCCCTTATTCTTATATGTCTCTCCCTTTGCATAACTTAGAGAATTCAACTGCACTGAGTATTATAGAAAGTGGGACAATAGGAAAAGGGCAAAACGTCATTACGAAAGCTGTTTCATAACATAATTTCAAAACAAATGTTAACTGGCCATGGCCATCCTATATTATTAGGTGGTTGGGTATGAGTCTGTACCATCCAGAGCACAACATTGATGGCAAGGACCGTGGGCACCCCTCCAAACGGCAGACCCTGGAGTACGCTACTGCGGGAGTGCGAGTGGTAGCATCTTTCAGCAGTGTTGTTTTCTTCCCCAAAAGAGTCCAGGTAGCTCAGAACATCCAGCTCCACATCTCTCCCCTCCACAGGGGGCGCTCTAGTCACAAACAGCTCAGAGTGCGCCATCAGCCCAGGACCATACCTGAAGGAAAAACAGAGAAATAAAGAAAGAGACCATTAGCCAAGTTTGGTCAACTGTTGGACTTACTGTATGTCTCTTGGGCTTTTTTGTGTGAATCTGACTGAGAATTTATGGTAGCAATGCCCTAAAGCATACCCTGCTTTATTATCTATTTTACTCAAAAAAATACCATAATCATGCTGTGTTAAAAAAGACTAGCGATTGAGACCATAAACTTGTTAGAAAAATGTTTACTGAGGTATAAATTAAGTGAGAAGTAAGTTCATTTCCTCACAGACCTTTTTACAATCTGACTTCTTTTCGCGACCAGTGAAGTCGCCCCGACCATTAGAAGGAATGGAAGTGTAAGGCACTTACACTTTTCAGGACCGGAGGTTGCCGCTTGGCTAAATGCTAGCATTTAGTAGTTTATATAACCTACTGTTTAGTATTTAGCGAAAAACACTAGCTATTTCTACAGTAACAGAAGAAGAAGAAAGTCATCAAACTGAAAAATGTGGGTTATACAACAATATTAGCTAAGGTTTGCCACTATAAGCAACTGGTCATACCAGGTCAAGGAAGGCTGTAGCAGAAAATTGCCCTGAAAGTATTGAATTGACAAAAGGTGTGTTTTACTGCTGAATGAATATTACTTTTCATTTCATAAGAGGACAAATGTGTTATTTATTGCCTCAAAAGTTGCATAGCCTTGCTTTAAAATGTTTTAAGTCTTAGTCATGTTATTTGTTGCCATAGTGTCCATCTTTTCAATACCTACTTACCTTATACAAGCTTCTTTACGTTTTATTTACATAGAATCATGATATTTGTGGATTTGAAGACAGTGGCTGGTAATAAGCATGAAGTGTCTGAGAAGTGCCACTCACTCTAAGTGCAGTTATCATAGCATTTCAATAACCATCACAGTCCATTAGCAGCTATTGATCTGTGTCGGTTTCTTTATCTGACAAATGAACATGGAGACAGACAAACTGATTGGATGACAGGCATATTGCAAGCTTTTTGAACAACCATAACATGTGACAGGAAGATGCTAACAGTCCATTTACCACTTAGACAAGAGCATATTCATTTTGTAAAATGTCAGAACAAGGGTAAAGGCTTAAACTACAATTTTGAACAGTTTGTTGAAGATTGGCAGTTTCTGTGCACTTCTCTCTCAGTCTATAGAAGCATGTGCAGGATTAGTTCATTCACAATGCCATGACCACAGATTGGAGCCCTCTCCACACGTTCCTGTCTCCCAGCTGCTTAGTGTGTGTGTACACTCCACACTGTATAAACAATCTGAGGAAATGGAGCAGCAACAGAGTACTGCAATTCCACCTGAGTGAAAGACATCAATCATGAGAAAAAAATTGAGATCCCACAATATATTGAGAGATGTTGTTACTGTGACAATAACACAGTGTAGTAAACATGCTGTGTGCTCGGCAGCAGTAAATGGGAGCCAAAACTGCATCACAACGCTCTGCTGTCCAACTCTCACAAGAACTGTGAGGTAACACAAGATTGAAGTGAAAAATTAGAGAGGAAGCTAAAGGCCTCCAAACTGGCACACTGAACCCAACTTTGGTGTGATTTATCACTGCGCCAATGATGCCACTCCCTGAGAAGCTACCATCACAGTTTTGTAAAGCATTTACCAAGCAACGCTTGTTGTTCAACAGAAACCACAGCAGGCTGTCCAGTGTCGGTGGGCGAGCTGATCAATGACAGGGATGCTGGACTACTGTACATCACACTCTCAAGAGGTCTGGAGATATACCAGAAGTATAAAAATAACACCTTAGTAGCTCTTTCTTACCTCCTGTTACATATATTATGTATATGTAACATATACATAGTATATGTTTATAGGTTTATGGCTTGCAGTCAATATTCAGATGCTGTCAGATACACAGCATCTGAGCCACCCTTTGGAGACAACTGGGGAGGAGATCCACTGAGGATGGATCACAAAGCAAAATCGATAACGTACACACACGCAGGC
The DNA here is from genome assembly GCA_013375575.1 of Percina caprodes. Classification (NCBI taxonomy): domain Eukaryota; kingdom Metazoa; phylum Chordata; class Actinopteri; order Perciformes; family Percidae; genus Percina; species Percina caprodes. Next base: position 2,308,778 of record JABXJD010000013.1, read on the forward strand.
TGCAGAGTTTGTTTCTACAAAAGCCAATCTACCATACATCACACATTTTCTCTAGCAATACATACGTAAGCCATCAATATGCAAAATAGGATTATTTTACAACTAAAAATGGATTAAAAACCACATAGGCTTACAGCAAAAGGACAGAGCATTCAGTTCTTTGAGAAAAATAAAATAAAACATCAGCGTTTAATTTACAGGATTCTTTATATTTGACAAATTTTGGATGATAAGGTTTTGCGTCAGAAGGTGTCATTTTGTAAACACATTTTCAAACAACAAAAAAAACTTTGAAACTTAGATTTTGAAGTCATGTTATCAATAAAACAATAAATCAATAAAACAATATCCAGACTGAGCCTCAGTAGTATTTAGATAAAAGGCATTGCTTGTGATAACCCTATGATGATACTGTTTGCCTGTTTATTCATTAATTTAAGCATCATGTTGAAAAAGCCTAAAATGGAAAGCTGTAGTAAAAGAAAGTTAACTGTTCTGTGCCAATTTTTATATTCCTGTGATGAGCTAATGGTAGCAAACAAATCAAAAGTGACTGTGTGAATTGTGACACAGCAACAGGAGCTAAATCAAACAGAAATGATGCCTTCCTATGGAGGAAAACACAACTAGCTAGCAGTAAACCGAAGCTCTAGCTAAATGTGACATGCAGAAGCTTAAACAGACCTTTATCGGCTCATTATGCTGCTTTTTCTTCCTGCATCAGACGAATTATTCACTTTGAATGCTGCTGGCTGCTGACGCTAACGGTAAAAACTCTTCCTCTCCACCTCCAGAACAGAGCAGGATGCTGAAGGATACAGGTTTCACACATTTCACACAACATTTGGACAAACGTCACAACATGACTCAGCAGTTTAGCCACAGGACTCCATGGATATTCTTTCTGCCTCACCCCTAAACATGCTCATAGTTATCCCATGGTATCCATTTCTTCTCCAGCTTATTGAACTCTGCAAATCTGAAGTCTAATCCTTTCCCTCTGCTCATTTCTCTCCTTCTCATCCCTGACTCAGGCTTCCAAGCCAATGCAGTAGATTACAAAGTGATGTTTGGCTTGAGTAGCTGTGTTGTGCCTCCCCCCCTGGCAGCATGAGTAAAATCCCTCCTCTGTGCTCAGTTAGACCATTATGATCACAGATGCTGAAGTCAGTACAAGAGCTGTGAGCTGGTGATGATATATACACCTGAGTTTGAGTCAGAGAAGCAAAAATAAAAAAAAAGCCTGGGCAAGCTATAAAGAGGAAAACGCTAGCTCAGGTCAGCTAATCAGCTCATTGCACCAATCTGTGTGTGTGTGTGTGTGTGTGTGTGTGTGTGTGTGTGTGTGTGTGTGTGTGTGTGTGTGTGACAACCTGCTCACAATGACAATAAAAATTGCTGATGGTCAGCAGGTAAAATGTTTACTATGGTCAGCTAAGCATGCTAACATATGCCAATTAGCAATAAACACACAACATCATTAGTTCTGTAGGTATTTGGCCACTCCCAATTTTGACCTGATGGTGGCTCTACATGAAACATCACACCAAAGTTATAAAAATTGAGACATCAATGTTAATTCAGTTCAAATTGAGTTTTTCAGTTTATAGACCAAAGTAGTGGACTGACTGATACTATCCATCATGGCTTAAAACACTGTCTTCCATGCGAAGATTTAAACCAAGCGTGTTGGCAGCCACTTCTCACTTTTACCATCATTTAAATCACTTTACTAGATCCCTCAACAAGTGCTTATTCATGCTGAAATGAGACGCTGAATCTACAGTAGGTTATCTTATAAAAAAGCCATGACAGTAAACATCTTTACATTTATACATGTTCCCAGAAGCAGCAAAACCTAATTAACAACATAAACCATTTGGTGGACAGCGTTTTTTCTGCCGTCGTCAAATCCTTCCATTGGATCTAGATTCATTACCTGCCTGAGGGAATGAGAGAGAGATTGCTTGAAAAAGATTCATTTTTTGCCAGACAGATGAACCATAAATAAAATGTGAACTTGCGATGACATCCAAACCTGTGCATCGTATCAACTGCCAGCCACTGTGAGATAAAAGAACAACCCCAAGGACAACTTGCAATCACCATAAATGAAAGAATAATGTTTTCAGAGCTGTTGTTCTCTTCCTGACTGCACTGACTGCATTTTTTTCCCTTCCACGATACCTGCATGGAAGGGAGTGGTTTGACATTTCCCCTGTCAACAGCTTAATCTCAAAGTCCCAGAGCTGGTAGAATATTCATGAGTGATTTTCAGCTCGGCATGTTAATCTAAAACTGAGCCCCTGATTATGGAAATGCTAGTGTTTAAATTAAATGTATTCTGTTAAAACAATCCTTCTCTGATAACTGTTAACAAGCCAATACAACATGAAACATGACATGAGATGACTGACCTCTAATTTCCAGTATAAAAGGCAAACAGCTCTCTCTTTCTTTCTTTCTTTAGGTTGTCAGGTGTTCCCATATATTCACTGGCTAGTTATTAACTTTGTCAGTCTGAAGTTTGAAGCTGAGCAGGTATTTCAGAGTTTTTTATCAGGAGCTTATATTATTTGTCTACCCCCTGTAGTTTTCCCATCAACACACCAAAGAGAACCTGTAGTGGAGTTTTGACTATTCTTTCCTTCACGTCACAAGTGAGCCCTCCAATAATCTACATGGACCAGAGGCTGCTTGATGGTTTAATAATGTCATATCAAACCAGAGTTAAGGGCGCATTTGCAAAATCACATGTAGGGTGTAATGAGACCTCTCCAGTGTTTCAATGCTCTCATTCACTTACATTCACGACATGGCAAGCAGGGACGCCTGGACATTACTCCTGTATGTGATCTCACTCTAAAGCCCTGAGCAAAAAATGCAGCATAAACAGCCTCTACTCTTCTTGGAAGGCTTTCCACAAGATATTGGAACCTTGATTCAGGGATTTGCTTCCTGCTACAAAACCATCAGTGAGATAAAGTTAGCCTGTGATATTGGGCTGCAAGGGCTGGCTCCAATTCATCCCAAAAGAGGGTTAGATTGGGTTTTCTTTATTTATGGACCTGGCTTTGTGCACTGGAGCATTGTCGCAATGAAACAGGAAATGGCTTTTCCCAAACTTTGAAGCAAATTGGAAGCACACTATTGTCTAAAATATCATTGTATGCTGTAGCATCAAGATTTATTTTCCCTAAATTAGAACTGATTGGCCAAAACCATAAAAATAAGCCCCAGAAGCAGCCACATACTTATATTAGACCATATATTGTATCTTCTTGTTTGTTGGGATATTTTATATTTGTAAGTGCATCTTATTTTCAACTCTACAGGAGCTACAGGCGTCTGCTGTAATAGTTTTGGTTGGAGGGTGGTGTTGAGGTGTGTGGATGGGCAATCCTCATCAGACTCAGCCTGAGGGGGAGAGGGGGTGGAGGTTTTAACACAATCTGCTCACCATCGGTTCAGTAAAGAAGACAGGAGGCTTCACTGTTTTCATACCTAATCCTCTCTCTATCACACAACACACAAACAAAGATCACCGAGGTGTGTCTGCTCAAAGCACACAGTTAATGCAGCATCCCCCCACCCAGCCTCATTCTGAAGGCTGAATGAGCCATAGCATGACTGTGATGACTAGTGCACACACAGGGCTGTGCTCAACAAACCAAACACCTGCATCCTGTCTGGCTTCACATGCTCATTAGGGCCCCAGGAGAGAACTGTGTGCCTGTCCTGCAGCTGCTGTGTGGACTGGGCTGTTCCTCATAAGAACCCATCTAACATTAGGGATGGCTTCAGTTCAACATGTGTGTTGGATGAACTTGAGTCAGAAGCACAGAATCTTCTACAATCGGTTTTCTCTGTATACCTCCAAGCTTCTGGTAAATTCTACCCACAACCTCTTATACTGCTGGAGCTGATCCCTAAAAAGAGTCTCAGAATCAAAATTACAAGTGCAACCACTGCTTATTAGAACATATTCCTTTAGAGAAATCTCAACTCTCAGTAAGCATATTAACATTATTTAAAAGGAACATGCAATCAGTCAAAATACAACATGTCTCAACATACTGACATAATGTCAGTCATGCATTTAATAAACAAAAAGCCTTATGGAAATAATTGTAGTTGTTATTCTTCTCAATGCAAAGCCTGTTTTGCCAGAGTGGCAAATTAGTAATAATTAAGACAGTATACAATGTGTGACAAGTGAGAGGATATCTGCAGTTGCTGGTGAGTTATCTGTGTATGAGACAACAGTTACAATGCTGCATGCGTCAGTACCACTGTGATGGTGGACCACAGTGGAATAGTAGGAAAGTTTACAGGCGGAATCTCAAATAGCAGGGAGCCTACTCTCCACAGCAGCCATAAAAAGAGCAAAGCCCAGCCAATGGTACACAACTGTTGTGGTTAGATAGCAGGCAAAATACAAATGGAGGTTTCACAAAATCGTCAGCCACTGTTTTGTTCTAATATTCCTTGTGTTTGTGTTCGGTTAAGAGACTTTTACCAAAGTGCTTCCTGACATTTTTATTTCATACCCAGCATCCCTGTAACATGTAGCTGGGGAAATGAGACAGTAATACATCTTGGCCATCACCACGGCACCATCATTTTCATCACTACCACAGAGGGCAGGGGAGAAAGTACACAGGAAGTTGTCTGTGTGGTGCCACACAGTAGTGTATGAAATCTGTTAACAGTGTGGGTTGTTCCTCACAGATTCCAAGTCTGGGCTCAAGTGTCTCATTCATTACTGTAATAAAAACAACACAACAATATACAGTATCCACCTGTAGTACTAGGCTTTATATATAAGTATTGATATTGAAATGTAAAATTATGGATATTTTGATAGAAGATTTTATCACTTTGGCTAACAACTGTGTTGAGATGTATGTTAACACCGCTAAGTCATAACTGGAACAAAAGATGGCCAGTGACAAAACACATTAAAATCAATTCATAAGTAATAATTCCTTGAATTAACCCAAGACATTTGATGTAAGATTGAGATTTAATGTATATGTTTTAGCTAGGTCAACAAACAAGTCATGCTTAAACCTCCTACTGGTTTGATTTTTAACGTTCCTGGAACTTAAACCTTTGTGTAGGGGACATTATTCATCTGCACAGTGTTTGGTTTCTCTTTAACTCTTAAACTCCTCACTCCATGTGAGGCAAAATAGTATGTGATTCTGATGCTTTGTACTGTATGGATAAAATCCACAAAAAGATCTTTGTGCACCCACTCCATTGTTTTTAAGGTTTGATCTTCCAGTGCAACAGGAGCTGTCCACCTGGTCAAGGTGCTGAAACTAAAAACTTAAAACAAACACACCAGATCAATGGACAGCATTTCTCTCAAAATGGGCCACTTTGTATGTTCAGCAGCTGCTTTTTTCTGTGCAAGTACACAAATCCATCTCCCAGCTCTTTTTTAATCTCATTTTAGAGTCTCCTGAAATATTACACTTAAAGGTGACCAGCATGCATTTGCTCTCTATTCTTAGGAGACTTAATCAAAAAGGAGTTAAAACTAGTCAATTACACTTTTAATAAAACACATAGATTTAAAGGTATACAAGAGTTAACCTGCACAACCAGATAGACATGAGATAATAGAATCATCAAACATCACCAGCTGTTTGATTTAAAGGTTGTGGACAAAAGTTGGAGTTTGTGGTCATCTTGAACATGTCAGCTCCAATAAATTCCAATGGTGTCCACTTTTCAAAAGATGCTAACTTTTTAAAGTGACATTTTGAACCAGCAGTGATTGATGTACTCCAAAGAGTGTGTTTGATTTCATGACACTCTTGTAGTAATAAAGGATTTTTCCTGAAATCCTTCTAAAAGGTTTTTAGAAATCACACCTTCTCTATTTATGAAAACTTTTAAAAATGGGAGCCTGGAAACATGACAGCGGTCCCCTCTGATGAATAAACAACACTAATTGCCATGATCACAATAATTTATCCTCAGATATGATGAGTTGTGTGTATACTAACCTCCGCTTATTTGTAATGTAATAGGACTCTCATATCCTCATTAAAATCCATACACGTTACTAAATATCACTTTCCATTACAAACAAGACCTTTCGCCACAAGAACTTTTTTTTCATACTCAATCTCACTATACTGTATGGCATGACTTCTTCACAATGCTGCATTGCAATTGCTATGCTCTAGTGGCCCACTAAAATGTCAAAAAAATAAATCTGGCCATTTCCCTGTCAGGTTCCAACTGTCAGGTGCAAATGGCAGGAGTTGTAAATATTATATGGAAGCTGCCTTGACTTTAAACATTACTACACTACAAATACAAGATTCAACCAAAACAGATTTGTGCATATTCAAAAACATCATTATGAATGCTGTCAAGGGAAAATGTACTTAGTAGGCTATATAAACAAATATGAGCTCAGTTTACCTCAGAAATATCTAATATCGAAAACATTATAAAACAACAGGGCCAGTCAGACCGTGTTAAAACCTGCTGAACATGGAGTATGAATTCAACAGGTCAAACTACTTGCTCACTTGACCAGTAAATAAAGGCTTTGTATCTGTTTATATCCAACAACAACAACAACAACAACATGCTACAACAGAGAGAAGGTAGCATGGCCACAGCATGGCTGGAACCCTAAAGATCCCTGATGTATTATTATTATTATACCAATGGGAATCCGAATTACAGTTAAGGGCTCATTAAAGGTCTCCCGACCAATTTACTTCATGAGGAACAATAGGTGTTTTAGTGAGAAGATCATTTTGCGTGTAGTCTGACACGTTGCCAGAAACATCCTCATCGTAACATGATGCAAGGAGCTTTTCAACGATTAGATTTCACTTATATTCTAAAATCCCGTTTTTATAATTAAAAGAAAATGTGTTTCTCTCTGCTATCATTCACATTTCGGCGACTATATGTTAACCCGTTTACTGCAGTACTCACAACAGTCTGCACACCCACCTCCCTGCAGTTCTGTCACTTAATGAAACCGATTACGCCATAAATAGCGCCATGAACCTCCCCAGTTCGCGTTAAAATCTTCACACGGATACATGACTTTTAAAATAATTCACATCGCTCACCTCAGAAAGCTTCCTGATCGCTGTCGTCTGGTGATGATGGGGGGGCTGCTGTGTTTTTTCTCCAACACCAAGAAACAAGAGAAACTCCCACCTACTCAGGGGCCGTCTGACAATAAAACACCTGCCTTGACGGCTGCTAAGGGATCGTCAAGCAATGCTTCAACTCTGATGTCTTGCTTTCGTCTGTAATTTTAGGAGTAGGGCCTACATGTAGGCTATTATCAAGCAATTATTATTATTATTTTGCGGATGAAATGATTATTGTATTTTTTAAACCTAACCTAGGCCTATGCCAACAGAATGGTTGAAGCGATGAGACAACACAATAAGCAAAGTGTGGATTTGTTCCGCCTGTAACAGCAAAATATAATAAATCAATATCACTTATCCGACAGCTCTCAGACTAATAGGTTAAACATAAATGAGGATGCATTGCCACCTACTGGAAAATTGTCTTTTATGCATTGTCCCAAACGTCTAGTGTTAGTACTTCTTTTTCTCTGCACTATTGTATATTAGGTGAAATTAGCCAACTACAAAAGTATACTACGCTACATACACATGAATGCATGGATAATATTAACACAATGACTAAAAATATAATATTAATCAATTAATAGGCCTTCATTTATATTAAGTATTTTTAAAAGTAAATTTATATTACATACAGTATATGTATATACAGTGCATACCTGTATATACTATATATATATATATATATATATATATATATATATATATATATATATGAATATTTTGCTAATAATAGCCTTTTACCTAAGTGACACTTTTGCCTGTAATAAAGTATTTTAAAAGTGTGTTATTATTGCTGTTTTACTTGAGTATATGATCTGAATACTTCCTCCACTGCCAACAATCAAATTACAGTAATGTAGCTACAAAATAAGAGCCCCACACATACACTGAGTGGTCAATAAAAGGTGAAAGAGTATTTTACAAAAAAAGAGAAAATTTTTTCTTGAATTATTGTAAATGTAAATCAAGTCAAGTTTATTTCATCCATAAAAATGGAAAGTACAGTGCTCATACCCTCCGTTATACCCGTAAAAACTAGAGCAGAAATACAACAATAAATACACTATACAGTAGAATACTATACATAAATACAGTAAAGTAAAAACTGTACGTTTAAAGTGCTTGTTGTGTTGTCTGATAGTCTGAGGTATAAAAGAGAGAATATAAAAATATGTATGAATAACTTATCCTTCGTTAGATTTGTTAATAGGCTAATATGATTATACATGGATGTGGTCTGATTAAACTATTCAGCCAATTAAAAGGCAAGCAAACGAAATAGACGCATCCAGACCAACAGGCGGCGCTAGACAAAGGAGCAGACACCTCAATAATAATAAAACACACCTTCTCTGCGTTTGAATGTGCCGAGGCTCCGCGGTGCTGAAAGGACAGCTCCTTCGCTCTCTAACATTTGCAGGTAGGCAGCCTGGATACCATGAGGATAATTGTTTTTATTGCGTCGTCATGGGAATTAAATGATTGACGACATCATTGGCACCGGGATGATCTGTTTCCTGAAGAAAGCAGAAAACACGAAGGAGAGGACATTGCGATAGTCCTTGATTGGTGCTATAATATATGCTTTTTGTCATCTAGGGCATTCATCGGCCTACAGGAGAGCTTTTTTATATGGCCTATATGAGCATAAAGACCGAGTTTTAGGTTAAGTCTGTTAGAGCTCATTCCTTCCTCCTTTTCGGTCTATGATTATCTGTAATTTGCACATCTGTTAGTGCTTGATAGGTAAGGAGATCACAGTGAAAAGGACGAGATATTCTTGGTATTCTCAATGGCCCCTCAGTGTCCCCAGACCCTACTTTGCAGAGAAATTAGTTTTTCTCAGCAGCTGACTTACATTCTTTTTACATTAAATGAGCAGCCAGATCACATATTTTTTATGCTCTATCTGGCCTAATAGGAGGTGTGTTACTTTCACCAAGATGCTTCATGTTAATAGTCTTCTGTAATCTGTTTATATCCATCAGAACTGTTAGTAATCTGAAAGGGCCATATTAATAAAATAAGGTACATATTGTGATATAGTGCATTATGATATAAACATTCTGAAATTCTATGTTCTGAAATTTTCTTTTTTAATTTTATGATCAAAAACTCTCAGTTAGAGATATTTAGTCTGTGGAGCACAATTTCTTTTTTAAAACCTAAACAAGACAATATATTTTGTTATCCTGTAACTTTTCTTTTTTGATAAGAAGCCTTTGAAATTGAGATTTATTTTGTGTCAAACTGCTGCTACATAATCACTGTCGAAAAGTTTATGATAACATTCTGCTTACTGTGTCTTCACCCTCACACAGATATGTTCACCAGGATGTTAAAACTGAGGCTTCTCAATGCTGTAGCACCTGCCTACTTCTTTATGGCTACAGCCGTAACCTTCATTTTGCACTTCTGCTTCTTTATCCCAACAATCTTCCCAAACAAGGATACATCACTGAGGGGGTCTGCAACTCTTCACACAGTTGTTTTCCTTTTTTTGATGTTCAACGCACTGGGAAATTACATAATGACTATCAAATATCCCGCTGAGAGCACCAATGAAACTGTGGTTCCGGTGTGTTCAGCGCACTGCTCGGACAAAGTAGACGCACACTACCTCCTTAATGGTCGCCACTTCTGCAAACTGTGTAAAAAAGTGATCCTCAAGAGGGATCACCACTGCTTTTTCACTGGAAACTGCATTGGCAATAAAAACATGCGCTACTTCATCATGTTCTGCATCTACACATCATGCACTTGTTTGTACTCCTTGGTTCTTGGTGTGGCCTTTCTAACAGTGGAGTACTCCATTTCCTTTGAAAACCCGCTTACCTTCCTGACTCTTCTCCCCCTCTCCACTGGTTACTTCTTCACGGGTGAGATGTTTAATAATTTCAATTAAAGCTGATAATCCACAATACATGTTGACTTCCTGAGGAATTACCTTCTTAATTCTTCTCCACAGGAACAATCTCAGGCTTGCAGTTGTTCCTGGTGCTGATGCTCTATGTGTGGCTGGGCATCGGCCTGGTCTGTGCAGGTTTCTGTTGCCAGCAGGTGCTGCTGGTGGCCCGAGGACAGACCTGGTGTCAGATGCAGAGGGGGCAGCTTGTGGATAACTGCAGCCCCTGGAGAACCAACCTCAAGGATGTGTTTGGTACCCGGTGGATCCTCGGCCTCATCCTGCCTGTGCAGACAGCAGAGACATGCTCTGAAGACACAGATGCACATAAGCAGGACTGAGTGATAATCACATGTCATATCAATAGCTCCCAATAGGTCACACAAGCAGCACACACAAATGCTTTCTTGTGATCCATGTGGTGATTGATTTTAAATACTAAATGGATGAAAATAATTAGCTGTTAGCACACATTCCTTTAAGGACAGGAGCCATATATCGATGTGAAACTTTTGAATATGTGCTTAGTGTAAGTTTCCTTTAGCTTTTGACAATGCAATATTAGGACTAATACGTTGGTCGTTTGGGACATCCATCAGTTTTCATGCACTACCATTTGCTTGCATTAAAATATAAAGATGGCTTTGCAAACTGTAAGTGCATGCATTCACAGCTTTTATATCATGCTATTCATGATATAAAATATTAACGACTGTGCCACGCGGTGCTCTGAGATTACCAATCAAGTGTGTTGTTCTTCTACACTTTGTGCAGGATGCTACAATGTGACATTCAGGAAACTTATGGTAGCTTTCACAACAATAATTTACTTTGACGTTAAGGGCTAGCAGACAAGGAAACTACAGTATGTGACTACAGCATAAACTGCCGCCTTCGCACCATTGTTATGACAATAAACTCACACTGATTTCTACTCAAATAGATGTGACTCAGACATTACAGTGATATGCTCCTTTATAAGACTGGGTGGGTGGGAATGTGAAGATGATTGCCATATTATCCAGGGTATTATTCACAATGTGCCATAAACACGTCTTAAATGCTTGCAGATGACCCCCAAAAATGTGTTATGTATTCACTACACTGTTAACGATAGGATTGTCTGTATAATAATTGTCAGGACTTTTCACTGTTATGCTGCTGCTACAACTACTGACATATTTAACATAATGTCAAAGATGTTTTGGATTTCAATCAATATACTTTTTAGAGCTATTTTTGTCTATTCCTGTTATACCAATAAAAGTATTCAAATCACAAGAAGCAACCTTTGTTTTTTAAAACTTCACACTGGGGTAGGAAAGTGAAATACACAGTTGAGAGGAAATGGTCTTCAAAGAGTTTTATGACAGTTAATTATTAGTCAAAGTGACATTTGCTAAAGAAACGACAGAAAACACTTCACAAAACCAAGAAAAAAAGCAATCTTTGAATATTAATCTTAGTTATTTTTGTAACCCTAATTTTTCCCTTTCAAAACCAAGGCTAATTTGACAATTTCTTAGTTTTACAACTACTCATATTTAAAAAATATTTCAACAGTAGCATATTGTTAGTACAATAAATAATACAACAGGTAACCTCGACTTTACATTTAAAAATGAACCATTTATGAATCATCTTGTCTTCATGCTCTTTCTACATCAACTCTGGATCACCTAGCCAGGGCATGATTTGTTTAGTTTAAAAGAATATTAATTTCTTGGAGACCTTTAAGTACATTTAAGTTTCCTCCACATGAAGCTCACAATCTAAGCTGCTCAAGCATAGATATAAAGTGCAAACATTAACATGTTCAAAAAGGCACATGAATACAGATAAACATTTATATTCACTTTCTTTTATCAAGACAGAAAATTCTCATTTAGGGATACAAGTTGTAACATTTCTCTAAACAAGTTGTCAATAATCTTATAACTAAAGTGCAAGAGTGTAATATGAAACTATTTAATTGTCATGTCTTTGCCTTGAAGTTTCCATCCATCCATAACACTACGCTTAAGCAGCACGAACAAACATGGCAGGAACATAAGCAAAGTCAAAAGAAAATATATATGGCTACAGCACTTCACTTGCTACAGTTTTATCTTCCACAAATGCCTACGTGGTTCTTAAAAATATCTTTACCAGTGAACAGGCAAACTCGTTATAAAACAAACAAACAAACAAACAAAAATAAAATGTTATGGTTTGATATGGTTTTGCCATCCCTCTGAACGCTCACTGGGAGCTATCCAGCTGTTGTTTGAGAATACAAACTGTTAGCTCATCCAACTTAAAAAAAGTAAATGAAAAATGGACAGGGCGCTGTCCTACTGATTTAAGATATCAGTAAAGAGGAAACACAGGCCACATGTATCCACACTGGTTTTAAAAAAAGTATGCTTATATTTTCTATACCGCAATCATTTAGGACATGTATAAGGAATTAACCCCATGTGCTGTATACATGTTTTTATGCAATTAGGGGTTCAACATATAAAAGTCATAGCCCTATTGCAAGTGATTCTTGCCATTTTGAAACAACAGAGGCAAGAAAATGTATTATAGGCAAGGGTTTGAAATGTAAGCATGCTTCTGTCATGCTACAGCTCCCACTTGGTATTAATGTGCTTCAGCTATATATATTAGACCAGCAGTACTGAATGTTAAGATGATTTGTACTGTCCTGATAATTTAATTTAATTTATTTATTCTTTATAAATTATTGTTTGTTTACTTTAATTGCTAGATGCTATAATGACTATTTCACATGTAAAGATTTGAGATTTACCTTGTTACATTCAATAAATCATCTTGTGTCCCCCTGATTGAGTACTGCTGGTCATGTCCATCAATATATCACACTAGGACTCTCTTGGCTTTAGCTCCACATTGCTCCTTGTCTGTGTGCTGCAGAGAGAGCTGCAGTTTAGTCCAGAGCTGGGGGTCTCCACTGCTTAGAGCCTCCAGTAGCAGAGCTGTTTGCTGCTGAAGCTGCTGCAGCTGGCCTTGGGTGCGCTTATTCTCCTTGATCAGCTGCTTCGTGCGCATGGTGATCCCTAGCAAGCCAGATTTATTAAGAATGTTGTAGGTATTGCTGAAACGTTTCAGTTTGATACTGTCTATTGAGATTGCGTCATCCTGGTTAGCATCCATTCTGTTGCTGTCAATATGGGTCCTTAATTCATCTGTGTAGGGGAGCAAAGAGCTGCTCCCTGTCAGCGGAGAGAGAGACTTGTCACTGAGGTGCTCCTGACTCTCAGCTGCCTGTAATTGATGGTTTGGGGCTTCAAAGTTGGAGATGGGGTTGATTGTAGTCTGCAGTACTGGCTGCGGGCTGTGGGAGCTGTAGTACTGGTGGCAGTGGTGGTGCTTTTTCTTTCGCCGATCATATCCTGATGTTGAGCTCACCCTCACCTTGGAGGATTCCACTTTCTTGGTGGGCGTATCCGCTGGGTGTGGGGCAATTCTGGGATATGACTTGAGGATGGGCATGTAGCTTTTTGATTGTCGAATATTTTCAGAGCCAGTCTTTGGAGAGCTGCTGCTACCATTTGATACCATGGGTTGAAGAAGAACCACCTGTGACTGAGGCATTACTTCCAAGGGTGAAGGAAAGCCCCACTGTTTTTCTGCTGGAACCACTGGGGGTGGCTAGAGAAAAAAATGTTTTAAATATCATGCCATAATATCTATTATACAGTACTTGCTGGATTAATTACAAGGAACATATGAACAAGCATTCAAAGAAGTGCAACATATATATATTATCTATTAAACACAACAGTCAAATTACAACATACACCAAGACTTTACATTTGCACAGTCTTAGCCAAAGGTAATTTCACCCTGAGTTGACAATAAAGCCCTGGATTAATGCTAAGTAGACTATTTTACCTGCTTTAAGACAATGTTATTCATGATGATCATTGGAGACAGTCCAGCATACGAGCCTCCTATCAAAGCCACCTGCGGACCAGAAGGGTCCTGGCCGACAAGCGACCCGTTCCTTCCTGCATCTTCAGAGTCAGTCAGATCGACTGTACTGAGGTACTCAGAGCTGGCATCTGAGGCGGAGGAGGAGGAGACAAGCATATGAGTCTTTTCATGTTAAAAACACAGCACCAGGGGCAGAACATTAGTACTATGAATACAGTGGCAGATGTAGATAAGCCTCTCAAGAGCATCTGGAAAAAGATACTATCAACATGATCAGGAGGGTTAAACCAAATCCAGGTCAGCCTTCATAGTGTAAATAAAAGTCAATAGAAAAAATTACGGGATAACCTACATAGAAAATGTGACCTAGATCCCTATATTTGATTTGGGTTGACCTTGTTAATAAGTTGATGCCTTTATTTCTAATCGTGGAAATGCTAATTATATACAGATACACCCAGTTCACAACACGTGCCACACTGGCAACACACTACCTTGTTAAAATAAAACATTCATTGCGAAAAACATAAAACTTAGAGGTTTATAACTATAGAGTAACGTCAGTAAATCAAACCTGAGAAGCCTGAATCTCGCTCCAGGTCAGACTTTAATGTTCTAAGGTGGGTTGCCCTGGTGAACGATGGTGTCCTGTGTCTGTCGGGTCTACTGAAATGGCTCATTCTGGTCTCTTCTAGGAAAAATGGAGAGTTAGGAGATGAAAATGTAACTGATAAGATCAAAACAAGACATTGAAAGAGTTCAATGTGCTTCTGTCTTGAGCTCAGGATATGCAATGTCAGAGATAAGACTATTGGTTATCACCCAGTACGGACTCCAATTGACAGAAAAAGTTAAGACACTCAGCTTGTAACCATAAAATTACATGTGCATTACTTACACTCCATTTTTTGTATTACTTCATTTTAGTGTCTTGAAGGCCAGGAATAGTTCACCTCACTTTTTTGTGGAGGATATTTGACATTAATTATATACAAGTAACTCGGTACTGATGGGTCATTATCTCCCCGATCAGTCTACTCTACACCAAGAGCCAGAAAATCTGAAACACCCGTTTCCTTAAGTCAAAATACTTAACAGCGTAGTATAAGAGTACATTATTATAAAAGTCAAATCCATTTATTAAGGTTGACGTTGGGGGCCTAGCCCGAGCTACTGTGAGACATGCTTTTCCACATTTCCCGACATTGCTCATATTATGGTGACGAAGAAAATACGTAAATGCAAACAATATCATAAACTGTGAGTATGAACTGTCTATTTATAACTTATTAATACTGCTAACGTTATAGCTAGTATTGTTGTTTATATTGCTGTCAACACTAGTCAACGACTGGTTAACTTAACGCTAACCTCGTTTAACGTTAGACAACTAGCTAGCCAGCTACGCTGCTGCACATAACAACATTTTAGGATATAGATAGAATGCAACATTATCTGTAGTTCAGTTAACATTTACGTTAACTAGCTACTGTAGCTTCAGCTAGGCAGCCAGCCCATCACGGGACTATCAATAAGCAATTTTAAAGTATTATTTTTTGCAAATCTTACCAATCGGCCCGTTGCTTAAAATCAAATATATCCACTAGCTTGTTTTCCTATAACAGCGGTGTGTGCCAGAGACAGTTAAATTCTCACGCGCCAATGGTGTGAAACGGTAACGCAATGTACTTCCTGTCTCCTAAGTGGGCGTGACCTCGTTTGTTAGCGTAGTTGATCTAGTGAACGTTGTGTATAGATGATAGATGAAAAGTTAGATTGCATCCTTTATTTATATACAGGTCTCTAAAAAGTCACTTTTCACCTGAAAGATGTGTGTAAAACATAAACAGTTAAAGAAATGGACCAACAGATCCCGTTGTTCTGGACGGAGACAAGTGAAGGAAAATAGAAGCAGTTTTCCAGTGATGGCTAGACTTTACTACGCAGCCTCCAACTGAGTTTGACGACGTAGATGTGACGTGGGCAACGTGTCTGAACGTTGTAAGTCTTCTGGTAGCTGTGCGAAGAGAAATCTAAATCATTCCCAATCAGCAGAGACGGAGAGCATAGGGATACAGTATGTAAGGAGATAACATAGGCACAGGCTAATTATTGCTAACTAAAATGCTAGTTAACATTAGTAATTAAACCTAAACAGATAATGTAAGTCAAAACTGTCTGCGAGCTTCTCCTGACAACACGGTGATTTGTCGACTATGCCACAGCAAGTCGCTTGGATATGACACAATCGTTGGTTTACTTTACAAAAACGTCTGCTCCGGAGCCATAACATGATACAAGGTAATGGAGCCTTTTATACATTGTCGTGTTTCTTTAGAAATGAACAATGGACAAATAGAGTCTTTAAACGCATCAGATGTAAAGTTATTCACTTTCAAAGTGACGTCAAAATGAATGGCAGTCAATGGGATGCTAACGGCGGGTGATGGCTTCGTAGCATTAAAATGGCGCCATGGGAGCTACGTTTAGCGAGGAGAGGCTTACCCCCTTGGAAAGATGGGCCAACGTTTGCTTCGGTGACAATAGGGCAAAAGAATCGGTGATGCTCTTAGGCATAATCTGTATTCACGTTTTGAAATAAGGCTAATATTAGTCATTGTTACAGGTAAATCTCTATTTTAAATAAATCACACAAGACAAACTGACGACCATAACAATTTAATTACAAAATAAATATTTAAATGAAATAAAAATACTAACGCAGTAGAAACGTTACTTTGTACATTTTCATAGAAATTTTCCTTGTGTAGTAAGCTACATGAAAAATAATAATACAAAAGGACATAAATTGACATAACTACTGTACTTCAATTGACCCCTTACTGCAGCGTTTCCAAAACAGACTGGAAGACACCTGTGGCTTATAATGGGAGTTTTATGTCGCCAAGGTAGAGTTATGTGTGATGTTTAACTGCACAAAGCACAGCAGCATTTATATATATCTGTGAGAAACTTGAAATCCCAGTAAAAAAACAATTGTAATAATAATCTTTAATAGGCATTTATACCAAATTGGTACTGCTTTAGTATTGGTTACTGTAGTATTGATTGTAGTACTACCTTCCTATTTGGTTTGCCACGTCCCTTCTGCAGCCTATGACACTTCCTGATGTGATTTGATAGAAACTGATCTACTGATTGAGTTATCTGATGTGACCCAACCCTCCACGACAATAGAGAAAGAGATAAAGATTTCAAAGAATTTAGAATTTTTAGATTTTTGAGAATTTTGTATATCGGTCATTTATTCATACACAATCTTCTGCGGACATGTCATCAGTTCCAATAGCTAATGAAGTGACTGATTGTGACTGACAACACTGTCTTATGTCTAATCTTATTCTCATAGTTGACCTTGAAAAAAAATTTGTTTGAACGCCTTTTTCACAAACATTAGACGGAAACATTTCATTATTGCATTTAAAGCAGCTGCAGCTTTTCAAATAATGTTCAAAGAAAAGACGACACACTTTTTAAATGGTGCTAGTCCAAATATTCAGATGTATCAATAAATATAGATTCTAAACATGTGTAACCACCTTTAAATACCAAAGAAATGACCAAATTACAATAACTGATGCAGTAATAACGTATAAAAGAAAAGGCATCGGCCTGTTTGGTTCAAAATTGCACTGGCTCCCAGGGATGTCCATTGTGTCAGGTGTGTAACAGCAGTATTTCCACTAATCTAATCACACTTCCGGTTAAAGCTTGTCATTAAAAACACTGCCCATCAGCAGGACGACATGTCAGCAAAACAACCCAGCTGTTTAAGTCTCTGGCTGCAGACACAGTATAGATGAGGGGAGAAGACTCTGGATGCTGGGTTGGAAATAAATAGTGAGCCATACTGCAACGGGGGGTTTGAGTCACCACTGCAGTTACCTGCGAGGGTTCTGGCACCTGAAAAACATAAGACAGAATAAAGGATCTTAAATGCTGCTACTTGATAGTTGGAGGATGTATGACTACATTTCACCTAAGATTTGTCCATCACCTGTCACATTCTTTATTTTTTTGTCTCTCCTTTCTTTTCCTTCCTCTTCCTCTTTGCCTTTTCCTACAAGGGGAACACAATTACCAACGAGCCTCCATTCTCTCAGATGGGAAATTATTATTCTTATCAACAATCTTAAAACTGATGCAGCAATACATTCATGTTCTTACCTTTCAACCTTCATAATAGGTTTCCTGACTCTGAGGAAAAAATCAAAACATTAGAAAGAACATCTAGGTGCAACATGATTTAATAGTTGTAAGTATGTGCCAAACCTGTCTCCTAGAAATTATGTTTATGTACCAATACTTTGTTTTGACAAGCATGTTTTGGGAAAACATAATAGCTGGATTATGTTCACTGGCCACATTTTTTAGTCTTTAGCAGATATATTCAGTGTGAATATTTTGCAACTTGGCTGAAACATTTACTAGAAAAGTTTCCTCATTATGTTAATACAAATTGTAACTTTGATGGCACTAAATACATGAATGTAATTTTTGGTTAGACAGGGTTGGTATTTGCATACTTATGAATATTTCATGTCACAAATGACTTGTTTTCTTACCTACATTCACATGTCTGATGCTCCACAAACGTCATCTCAACATATTCTTGACCTGGCTCTGATGGCCTGATTTTCAACAGCTAAGGGATAAAAACAGTTAAGGTTACCAATAGAAGCAAATACAGCACACACAGTAATGGATCACACAAATGTAACAATAATAATTAGATTGCACATGTCCTTGTCTTACCTGCATGGTGACATTTGTAGTGTGGGTGGGATGGCACTCCAGGTTTTCGTCCCCACAGCAACCTGCACACCTCACCAGCGGCACACAGGCAGGGCTGTAGATGTGCTCCACCTCTGTCGGGTACTCCTGCACCACCTCCACCAGCTTCTCAATGGTCCGGCAGAAGCTGCGACCCCACACATCTTGGAACATTAACACTGTGGATGAGAGTATGGCGGCTGAGCATAGGCCACTTTGCAGTTACAAGTGAGTCATATTGTGTTTCTTTTGAGGAATCTTGCTTTGAGAGGAAAATACAGGTGCAAGGTCAGATAAATGTATATTTGTTATTATTTTCTGTCCACCTATCTGTCTTTATATCTTAAGTTCACAGTGCAGATTGCAATCAACATCTAATTTATTTACGTTTATGTAAAGCTTAATTAAAGCTACCAGAGAAGAGGTATTTGTACTGCTTGAATTAAGCTGCACTGTTTATGATCACACACACGAACAGTATCAGTAATTACCTCAATAATCCAACAATGGCAAGTTTATACCATGTACACAGAAACATAAAACCAGTTGCAATACGCCAGTGTGTATCCTGTTTTCATTTTGAAGTAAAAATGCTTGTGTAACGTACAGTACCCTTTCCTGTGGGAGTATATGTGTTTAAGTGTCCCAGTTGTACAGTCTGTGGGGAAGGAACAGGGACGACTATGGCCGAACAAACAGAGAAGGAAGAGAAAACAAACATTGGAAACATGGCCATGAACAGAACCCTGGTGGAGCTGGAGCTGTGCTGCCCCCCAGGCACCTCTGGGACTGCAGTGACCCACGGGGTCACCAAATGGAGCCTGACACTACAACAGCTGTTTATAAAAGCAGACAGGCTGAGAAGAGAAGGCCGAGGAAGCATCTACAATAGGAAGATGAGGCCACAAGCTATAATGTTGTACCGCGCAAAGGGCCAGTTCACTGGCCAGTTGCAGCTCCTTGAGCTCACTATATGTCTGCTGCTTTTCCTGTTATATGATCTCTAATCCTCTGGCTGCATGTTTTACATTCAATTTATTTCTCTTTTATCAGCATAAATTTATATTGATGGCAGGGAGGAAGAGGATATGAGGGTAGAAGTTAAGCAGCTGAGTCTACTAGTCTAGATATGCCCTGCTATTCTCTAAAGTCAGAAGAAATGAATAGAGCTTGATCATCAATATTTCTCAACACCTTAGTTCAAAGATATTTTGTCAGAGCTGGCATCTATTCATTTGGTTTGCATCAGCCTTCTACCACAAACACTGTAAAAAATATGTTTTGGTTTGACAAAATAATTTTTTTAAAAGTAAGTCTTGTTGACTCTTGTGCTGTAAAATATAATTTTAAAAGGAACACCCCTATAGCACGTAGAGAAGATTTCACAAATAAAATGAGCAGTAACTCTTACCTTCTGTTGTATTGGTTATGCTTGACAAGGAAAGAGTCTGCAAAACAGAAAATAAAAATGTTGATTATTCATTCAAGTTTGCTGTGACTACATTTTATAGTAGGCTACATTTTCACACATTGCACCTCTTACTACTTTAATACAAACCTTTCTAAATTGTTTAAAAAATGTCCTGTACTGTAAAGACAGCACCAGTCTGAGGAATCACCAATATCAGACACAGAATCAGAATCAGAAATACTTTATTGATCCCCGAAGGGAAACTGTCACAGTAGCACCAGTACGGAGCACTGCAACAGGCAGCTTGCACGTCAGCGCATGCGCACTCTTCAAACACTTAAGTATCTTTGTCCTCTAGTGGTGCTAGCTGGAACTGCAGTAAAAATAAAGCAGGCGATCACACCTTTTTTCAACCCTGCAGCAGAAAAATATTTCAGCAGAATTAGCAGCAGATCTAGTCTCTCTCATATATATATATATATATATATATATATATATATATATATATATATGATGTTCCTCTGTGTTGTGCAACTGTTTAGGTTCAAAACTTGTTTCCTGTGTTGTAAGATTCATCTCTCTATTTATTTTCCCATTGATAGTTTCCCCCTCCGTCTTGATTTTTTCCCATCATCCCATGATAAACAGAGTGCAGTTCTCATTTGCCTGGGAAAACACAAATCCTCTAGTTGACTCCATCTCAGGATTAATAAAATACCCTCTAGCAGAAGAGTCGGACCGGCGACAGTCAACCTGCTTCCGCAATCTGTCCACTGGTGTTAGATTTCAGTTTTTGTGCAACACACACACACATTTGATAGTTAGAATAACTGAAAGTGTACACAGACAGACAATGACATTCCCAAATAATGCCAGTAAGGACTGTTGCTTTTTTACACCGTCTGTCTGTTGCTAAAATGCATCTACTTCTGGTTATGGACCAAATTTAGTTTGGGAGGGAGGATAGCATCTGTCAACTGCACAGTGCTATACTGTTTTTCCAAACGACAAACAAATGCAATTAAAGAGGAATGTCCTGCTTTGATGATGATGCATTCACACTCACACAAACATTTTAGAGGTTCTTGTAAAACTATCATTGAGATAAAGTGTCAGGGAAGGCTGTATATGTGGGACAGATCTTTCTTCTCAGCCACAGAAATTGTTGTACGACAGATTTCATATCAACAGTTGCACAAAAGCTTCCAGTCAACCACTTAGGTTCAGTACTCCCTGTGTTAGGGGATCTGTTCAGGCATCTCCCTTTTTTTCAAAGTGGCTGTTCATCTGGCCAAAATGTACAGCTGTTCGTCTGACAGAAGAGATATCCCATAGAGTGGCGTTCATTGAGCTGTGTCGGCTTTACAACAGCACCACGGGATATAAACTTCAATAGCAGAGTCTGCTTCATTCACAGCATGGGAAAGTCATAGTTCAGTTTAAGTTATTGTTAAAAGTCACTTCCACTCCTTGGGGTGCATTGATTATTTTTTCATCTTCTCTAGAAATGCCAGGCTTTTAAAATGAATCCTTTTCCAGTAATAATTGGCATATGATCTGTACTCTTTTTCTTTCTATTGCTGTTTCACATCACAAGGGCTTTTTGGCTCTGGCTTCTCAGTTGCAGTTCAGAATGTGGTGAGGTGGGGATGATTTTCTGACCTCAGTCATGGGTTAAGCCTTGACATGGCAAGAAAGGATCTTAGTGGTCTATAACAGAGGAGTGAGCTGCCAACAAGAAGCTGCCAAATTATGAAAGGCTACATGAAGATCCTCACGTAGCCATTTCTTCGTCATCATGCACTTAGAGTAATACTGTGTAATTAATAGTGACTGGGAGGTTATTCAGCTCTGGTGGGAAGGGAGGACCACATAAATAAATGTGAAAAATCCTGTTATAAATCCCAGAATTAGGATTGCTTTCTGAGCAGTCCTCTCAAGATTTCTTTCACTTCATTCCCTGAGGACATTTTTTCAGGGAGTTTTCACTCCAAGATTGCTGTGTGTCATTTTCATTTATTGTTTTCATAATTTGGGTGTTAAGAGCTTTGAAACATAACTGTGATTAAGGGCTAGAACTAAACTTGACCTAACTATAAATTCTTCTACACTTGACTAATAGTGGAATACCTCTACTTTGTGTCCTCTGCATCGCATGTACAACATCTGGGTTCTGGGAAATACAAAAATTGCTTTGAAATCATTTAAAAAGCTTTATTTCAATCCTAATAAAAACAAGAACAACTAATATGATACAGTATTAATATGAAATAGGCATGTAAATATTACATATAGGTCATGCTCTGCAGCCCACATGGTCTCTATCCCATAGTTAGTACAATTTGTTTCCAGCTGTTGAAATCTGCTTCTCAGAGACCTTTGCTAAGCAGTACAGTGTATTGTGTAAGTCTCTAGTGAAACTTTGTAAGCTGCTGACTAAGAGTTTGCTGTGTCCTCTGGGTCAGATCTGAGGACCTGTTGTGTCTCTGGGCTCCTGCTGTCAGGCCTGAGAGGCCTGGGCCTCACTATTCTCTACTCCCACACAGCTGAACTGTGTCATCTTTAACCTCTTTGCTTAAGTCCATCTGTCAGAGGAAGGACAGCATGCGTAGGGAGCAAAAACAAAACATGATGTTGACCCACCGTAATGGTCATAAAAGATTCAAAAACTTTTGAGGGTTGCCGTGGGGGATTCCATAGCAGGTACAATGGCCACTAGCCAGTATATTCGACAGTGTGTTTCCTAAAGAGAAATGGAGACGACTTATGAAGTAAAGTAATGAAAATCAAATGCGGATTGGTTTGTTTGCCAGTTTAGCCAAGATAGATGAGCCAACTTCTCTCGGGTGACTGGACTTGAAAATTATGCAGAACTGGATTAAGTCATAAAAAATTTGTCTTCTTCTTTGGATTCCAAAACAATGACAAAGATGTTTTGTCATTTAAAATGAAAGGTATTCTAAGAAGCATAATATTCACGATGACGCTTTCATTTAATTGTAATTTGAATCCAGGGAAAATGCAAAAAAAAAGTATGTAATAATACATACTAGAAAAATAAAATCATTAATATATTCTTATTCTACTTATAAAAGGGGAGTATCATTAAAGATGCTCATTTAGGTTTGAGATGACAATGACTGGCTTTTTGTCACACCACATATTGTTGACACAATGTAAAAATGTTCTGTTCAAAACTAAGTGAAGCCTGTTTGTATTTTTACCCATCAAAATAAGAAGCAGTCCAGCAGTTCTTCAGTTGGCGCATTTCATCTTAAAAGTAGCTTTCACAAGAGGGATTTCAGTTTCAAATCCTAATTAGCAGAGGAGATTAAAATAAAACCATGGACATTTAATTGTCACCAGTTAACACACACATGTTTTGTGATTAATAAAAACTGTAAAAAGGTGTAAACTGAGTTATGATGTATTTACTGTATAGTCCTCTAACCATGCCCATTCATCATCTTTGACAAAATACAAGAGCTTGCACAAAGATCATTTTCAGGCTTAGTCAACTGACAGGATTGAGGAAGACGTTCAGACCTGTACCAGAAAACTACATCATCATCATGTATCATTTCATAATTTAAAGGTTAAGATAATCATGACTGCTTAGTTTCATTTGGACTGAGTATTTGGGAAAACCCCTCTTCAACCCTTCTTGACTTGAGCAAATAATGATTCCAGCTAGATCGGGCATCATGCCATTATTTACATGGCTTTCCAAAAGAGTCTACTTTAAAACTTAACCTTAATCGGCGAGGGTGACAGTGTGGATAAACAGAACACAGATGAGATGCAGACTTGTGGTTTGGTCATCTGTGTCAACTAAATCAGCTCTTGAACAGAGTTTAGTGATTTGGGGGATGCATGCAGAGGGGAAGTTGGCAAAAAATATAAAGCTGGCAAACATCCCAGCAGTAATCCAGACCAGTAAAGTACCTGCATCTCTAACTCACTGAAAACTGAAAAGAGGCCAGGAGCAACTGTTTCATGGTTTTGGCCTGACTGAAGCTTGGCTCTGAACATGAGACCACACAGGACAGAGAGCACTAAAGCAGAACGAGTGAATACAAACACAGAGACGGCTAGACAAGTGAGAAACAGAGCAACCTACCTACCTCACTGAGCGTCCTCATCCATTCTTTATCGAGAACCAGATTCCACATCATCAACACCATGACCGCGACTGTAATTCTCAGGCCTCTCACAGGGCACAGTATCTATTCTCCGCTACTACAAAAGAAAGCCAGGTTCTGTTTTGTATCAACGAGGTTGGTGAACCTACAATCACAGCCATGCCATTACAGGTCTGACAGTATCCAGCTGGGTTTCTAGGGTAGTCAGGCCAGGGCTTGTGATCATAGCAAAGCCAAAACAGCTTAACAGACCATGTGGTAAACTTGCCACAACACTTTTTCAGGCTATCTGGATGAATTGAGCCTTTAAAATGCAAAGTTATTCCACAGATCAGACACACTTTTAGTTGGGACGTCATATAGATTCAAAGCCACAAGGTAGAATAAATAAACACTTGTTACTGTTTGAAATAAATCCAGAACCTTAAAAATAAATTCTGCAGCAGCTGGTTAGCTTAGCTTAGCTCAGCATAAAGACTGGAAACAGTCGGAAACAGCTAACCTGACTAAGTCCAAAGATAACAAAATCCAGCACCTTAAAAATGCACTAACTGGCATGCTATATATTGTTTGTTTAATCCATACAAAATTATTATATGTAGCTCAGCATAAATTATTTCTTTTAATCAATGCACTCCTAAATCAATTCAGCTGTTATCCAAATGAACGTATTGTACATTTTATCATGCTGTGTATAACTGTCACATATCTGCAACTAGTCTCTCCTGATTGAAATGTTGCTCAGTGTAAATTCTTTCAGGAAGACCTAACTCTTAGTCAATGCGCTACCTAAATTGAATCAGCTGTTGGAGGTGTTCACCTTCCAGCTTAACCAATCAGAAACGTACACAAATTGCAAGGGCCAATTACAGAGTCACAACTGTGCTAAAATCTGTTTCTCCCTGTGCTATTCAGCGTCGTTGCAGGCAAAGAGTGCAACTCTCCACCTCCCCTTCCAACTCCAGTCACCTACTCCAGCTGACCGGTCCGGCGCATCCTTTGTCACCACCACCGGTTCTCTACCCCTATGTATATATGATATATTCATATAGCGATGGAGTCTAATCGCCAAAGACTTTCTACATTTTATTGAGCCAGACAATAAACCTTATTTGCATATCTGCAAACATGTCTCTCCTGATTGAAATGCTGTATAGGGTGACCAGACGTCCCCAAAAATTTGGGGACGGTCCAGAAATCCCAGCAGTTTTCCTGAATCCTGATTCCTGCCCTGATTGTCCCAAAAATTAGAGCAAAGTCTCAAAAGCAGACTCTCAAGTAGTTATAGTCTAGTCTAGATAGAACATTAAAAACTGTTCATGGTGATTGAGTCGTCCTGCAGTCAGGTCCTGTCGGCTGATCATTGGCTGAATTTTGATAACACGCATTGCTATTTTTCATTCAGGCTCGGGCTGGTGTCCCAGGACCCGATGAACACATAACTAAAAAGCAAAAAAAAAGCGTCTCTGCAGGCACCAAGATGACTTTTTAAGGAGTTTGGTATTTCATACGGGAGGGAAATTCAGATGTCAGGCTGCTATATAACAGCACAAGTGTACAGACCAACAACTTTGTTTGTTTTATTTGTTTTATAATGGCACTTGAGTTCATGATTTTAATGATTTTCGGGTTTACATGACAGTGAGTTGAATTCCTGAATAAAAATAATAAATCATTTTGGTGCGGCGTCCACACCAAACTCCCCCCAGACCCGTCTCATCCCGTCCCAAATTTGAACCATTT
The DNA here is from genome assembly GCA_013375575.1 of Percina caprodes. NCBI lineage: Eukaryota > Metazoa > Chordata > Actinopteri > Perciformes > Percidae > Percina > Percina caprodes. The sequence goes on from JABXJD010000013.1 coordinate 2,334,863, forward strand.
TCATCTGGTCACCCTAATGCTGTACCAATTCTTGGCTGGTAGGTGTTACTTCCTGGAGTCTCAGCTGGTTTCCTGACTTCACTGTGATGACAAGAATCCAGGAAGTCACTGTGCCTAGTTAAGCAATCGTCTGGTAACTGTAAAACAAAAACTTATCATTTTTTTTACACTTCAGTTGTATAGATTACAGGCTAGTCTTTATGCTATGCTATATGCTAACTGTCTCTTTGCTTGATCTTTTACCTCTACCAGCTCGGCCTACCTCTCAGCAAGAAGGTGAATAAGCATATTTCCCAAAATGTAAAGCTATTCCTCTAAGACTCCTCCTAAGACCCTTTTCAAAATAAAGACAATGATATTGTTTGATGTGAGTTTGTAAACATTATGAGCATCATGTTTTCTTGGAGAGGTTGTCTATTTTTTGGAGAGAAAAAAAACAACCAAATGAGGTCAAGTGACAGGGGAAAAATAAAGCTCCATATAAATGTTGATTTAGATAAACATCATTTCCTTAGTATAAGTCTATTAATGCATGCACAAATGTCCCCCTAAAGACACACAGAACCACTGTATGCACCCTGTCCGCAAACATATACACACACACACACAACACAGGTCTTGAGATAAGGCTGACCGGTGGTAATTGCGTTCTCTATTACAGTAAACGTTCTCCCTGTGTAAACCACAGTAAATTACATACAGATGGGAGATTAAAGCTTGCTAAGTAGACGGCTGCCCCAAGCGCCACCGCTCCTCCTCCTCCGCAGAAGGGAAGGAGAAATCCATATTTCCTGATTGCGATTAAGACCCTCCCTTGGGCCAGGGCATTACAACTAGAGAGAAATACCACAACAGTGCAAAGAGCCCTATCAGTCAGCAGGTCACTGCCATTGCATGGCTCAGCATGCAGACATATGAACTACAAAAATTTGCAGGAGAAAGCTTGAGACACAGAAGGGAATAATTTGACTTTTTCACCTTTTGATTGTTGATAACTGAGCTGCATATGGATAAAAAAACAGTTGCTCTTTGATTCTGATAAACTGAAACCTACACCAGATGTTAACTGTTAATGTTTTAGAAAACCTTTTGCTGATTAAACTCTATTGTAACTACTGAAAAAGTGACGTCAGGTCATCTACACTTGGCTACGACACCATGAACAAAAACACAGACACTTATGTGCAATGCAGATGGTCAGACTCAAGTATTGTTTTGTTGCCGGTGACGGCGTAAAGGAAACACCTGCGTAATGTTATGTCCACACACACACACACAGAGAGAGAGAGAGAGAGAGAGAGAGAGAGAGAGAGAGAGAGAGAGAGAGAGAAAGATACAAGAGCAGAAGCTAAGGCTCTCTGAGGCCTTCCTTTTTTCTTTTTTTCCTTAGTCATCAGAAACATGCTTCACTGTTGAAGTGATGAGTCTGTTTGGCAAAATCAAAGAGTTAGTCAAGAAATTTTTCCCATATCAGAAAAATGCGATATTTTGAAATTTGCAGTACATGTAGAAAGAATTTCATAATGGTTGTGTTGTGGCAAGATTGTACCTGCATTTATCACTATGACAATAAAGAAGAGGTATTGTACACATACCATTACATTTGATTGTTTTTAAAATAAGGCGGGGGAAATGCCAAATGGGCAGGAGGCAACAGGTACTACGGCAAATTTTGGCAATGCTCTTTTAATATAATCAAATCTAAAATGCAGAGTTAAGTACAGGCAGGGACTAAGCAGGAATACTAACAGTTTTGTAGTTTAAACACACATACACTGTACATATACAGTATGTGGTGTACATGCACAGGAAATACTGATAATACACTGAACAGGAGAATTCAGAGTGTCGAGGAACAGAATAACTGGTGGACAGTGTTTGTAAGTGACCAAGAGGCCACCATTGCTTCAAAGGGAAACTGAGTGCTTCCAGCCTTTATCAAGAGCCATATTTAAATAGGACCAGGACAGTATCAAGAGAATGAATCATATCTGACAGAAAGCACACATGACTTGGAATCACAAGAATTTGGAAAATATGACATCTATCAGTTGCATCAGCAATTTTTATACTGCTTCAGATAAATCACATCACAATCAACATACAGTTGCAGTATTGTTTCTTATGCAAAAGGTAACAAACAGCCAATGACTGTGGTGCGTCATGCTTTCATCAGTACTGGTTTAGATGCTTATACTCAGCTGTAATAATTTCCTCAAATTTCACCATGTACATGCCTGTACTTGACCTTTACACTCACCACAACTTATTTGTACCTAACTACAACACCAAAGACTGCTTGCTTTGTGCTATGTATGTAGCTGTTAGCTTGTACATGTTGGTAGCTCAAAAATGGGAAATAAATGCAGTAGTGATGGCTCATTTCTGCAGTGAAAAAGCTACATTTTACTGCTACGTTTGTTTTTGAATTTTTCCCAACCTGAACTCATTAGAAAACAACAGAATGAACATTTATGCTAAACAAGAATACATTCATTTTTAGCTGACATTTGTGTGAATATCGTAACTTGAACATTTTACCTTTCTGGCCTTTAAAAATTACACAAAAGCAGCAGGGTAAAAACATCACTCTGGTAATAAACTATGGAAATATGGAGACAATAGTGATGGTGCATAAAATAAATAGATATTTTGTGACAACATGCAGCGGTCACAATAAACATATCATGTGTTTCATCACACACACACACACACACACACACACACACACACACACACACACACACACACACACACAGGTATCCATGGTATTAATGCAGAATTATTAAGAACATGAAGTTAACCCCACCCTCTCCACTTACTCTATCGCATTCCCAAGCACATGGCCAATGTTTGCTTTTTCACTTTGGTATGACAGTCAGTTTATTGTGGGAGCTGGCAAGACAGACACCTACCAAAAGTCTTATTTTGTCACTATGACTTGGAAAGAGCTGCTAGCATGAGTGTCTCCTGTCTGCTAAATGTGAAATATTTAGTCCCTCATACATATTCATGGTCTTTAGGTGTGCTTTTGCACTAAAGGGGGAAAGCAGAGCAACCTTTACTTTTTGATGATCTTTCAACATAAAGCAATTATGGGGACTGAAGGGTGAGAGAAAGACCTCGTAAATAACAAATCTCAGATCCTCATAGTAGAAAATATGAGCTGACAGGTTGTTGAATCTCAGAATTGAATGGTTTACATTTGCTGTCAGTCTTTTGGGCAGTGGGGAGGCCATTTAACCTGCTTCATGTTGAAGGGCCCTGGATATTGTCACTCCTATTTTGACTGAGCAGGCCATGATATGATTATGAGGATTAGTGGAGATGTGGTGATCCCATGTCTCTCCCACTCACTATCAATTCAGCAACAGCTGCAAGGTCTCTGGCTAGAGAATCTAGTGGGACCTGGAGCTTTTTCCAACCTTGAGAGCCTAAGTTTTTATGAGTGTAATACATCTAAATGTGGCCTGTAATTTGGCATATGGGGGAAAAAAACAGTGTTACTTAGTTCAACTGGCTGTAGCAGTGTATGAAGTGTGACAGTAGCAGTGAATTGAACAATGGCCTGGTTTTGCATAAACATGACAGCCACCTTGGGAGGAAATCAGAGACTGAATGGGTTCAAGAGCCTGAGTGTTAGTTGGCACAAGTCCTTTTGTCCAATGTCACATCCTCTCTTTCCATCCTTTCTACACAGGCATTTAAAAGAGATTCCACTCCAGTTTCAGCTCTGTTCTGGCACATTTTCATTTTAAGACTATAAGACAATGCCAGGCAACAGAGAACAGAACATCTTTGTACTACAGTAATCCCCTGCCAACCTGACAGTGATATGACAACTGAAATTAAGTTTTTTTTTTGCAAGACACACTCTCTCACACACACACACACACACACACACACACACACACACACACACACACACACACACACACACACACACACACACACGATTGGGTTCATCTTTATCTTTGTGATTATCAATACTGCACATACCCAATAACCATGCTGATGCTGACAAGACAGGACGGAAAAGAGAAATTAAATACTTTAAACTTTCTTGCCAGTTTTGCCTGATACACTGCCAACACTTTCACTCTAGCAGCTTGCCAACTCACCAGTATCTGTTTAAAAACTATGGCTATTACCATTCAAATGTAAAGATTTCTTATTGTATTAAGTATTAATTTATTATTGTATTATACTGTATTAAGGAATGTCTCACCAACATTGCAATCGGAGTGTTTTCTGGATGGAAATCTACACTGCAAAGTGCAAAAGAAAAAAATGTTTCATCATGCAGGAGTGGGAATAATCCATGTCTGCGGAAAGTATTATGCAGTGAGTCACTTTACATCATGTGTTCCACAGGCATGGTGTGGCAGTGTGTCACGTCCCATCTTATGAATGAACTGAGCAGAATGGCGCTCATTCAAAAGCAGTATGAAGGTGTCAAAGCACAATTTATTATTCGGCTTAATAGGTACATTATTTACTATTTATTTATCACAATATTACTTTCCGTCATTTAGACACATAGCAGACCCACATAATCTAACTAGTGTGTGAAAATATTTATGTGATGAGTCTTATTTTTGGAAAAACGACCAAAAAAAAAATCAGTAAATGAGACTTACCTGTGCAGGTGAGAGCAGCAGATAAAGCGCCACCGCAGTCTGGATGACAAGACCGAGTTTCATTTCGCGATGTCTGCGAGTGGAGAGGGGTTGACGGCTCCTGGTGCACTCAATAAAACACTCCAACACAATTGCAAAATTACTCAGAAAAGAAAAAAAGATACTGACCGGGAATTTCCAAATCGTCCGTTCCCGGTTAAGTAACACTGAAAATGAGTGCAGTCACGTAGCTCCGCTGCCGCGTGTAACCTGATGAAGTGGCTTGTGCTTACCAATGAATAAGGTCCCAGAGGCGAACTGGAGGTGTGGTGGCAACACAATACGAAACAAAAAGTTTTTAAATTCACATTAAAAATCAAAAGGACACATCCTAAAATGACTCTGCAGCATGAAATAGTGGCAGCCAGTTTTGATAGAGCATATATTCAGTGCACAAAGTAAAAAATAAAAAAGAAGTGTATTCAGTCCAAAAACGCGTGACGATCCATGCGTAAAGTTGCACCAACAGTTTTAGTTTTCAGTCCTGCTCTAAGCTCCGGTCTTGCTCATAATTGCCCCTACACTACCTTTTCACAAGCTGGCCATTTAAATCTCCTCCCCTTCTCTGTCCTCCTCTCTGCTCCGCTTCATCTCTCCTCACACAACTTACTCATGAGATTCTTTTCACTGCCCCTTTAAGCTGCATTCCATATAATGGTAATGTATGTGATGCAGCAAATTGTCAGATATTGTTTTTGAATTCTAGACTATACACCACAGGTGATTTAAAATGTATATACAGACTTGCTGAGAGACTTCTTCTGAGGACTTTCTGTGAGAGCTAAAGTAAACATTTAGAGATCTTTTGCAGTGGTGACATGGTTGGTACTCATTACTGTCCCAGGCCCCAGGATGCACAGAGATTTTCTTCTGAGACTTTATTTGCAGAGCGCTAAAGGGAGATTCCATTGCTGTTGACACATAGAGTTAATCTTCAGTGTGAGACTTCTGTGTTTGGAGAAACCCTGGAACGAAAGGATTCCTTTTGGGCTTCCACACATTCCTTCAACAGTGCTGAATAGCTCCACTGCCTCCTGCTATTGTACAGACCACACTCAGGATCTAAACATCTCAGACACTTTAAGCAGAGTAAACCATCCCCCCCCAATACCATCATCCCTGGCAGAGCATCGGTAAGTGCAAACAATCAAGGATTGTGAAAGACATGTCCTCTAATTATGCTGGGCAGTATCACAGTAGTCTTTTCCTAAATTGTATCTCTTCATGGTAATGATGCATGCTCTTCGACATTCAGGGAGAAGACAAAGCAAACTGGGACTCTTCAGGGAACTGGACTCTACAATTACTTTGTTTTTGCCCTTCTGACTAACTTTCCACACTCTTACTGCAATATTGCAAGTGCAGATGGACCAATGATTGCCCAGAAGCTGTTTTCTGACTTCTAAGTAGTGAAACTAATACATTTTCATGTTTTGTGTGACATATTTTGAATAGAAGAGCTAAAGACGTCTTCTCCCTGCCTACAGCAGCACCACAGACTGTTTGCTCAGTGGACCAAGCCAGACTCTTACCGCTGTCTCACCATCTGCCTAGTGATCTATCTGTGTTTTTAAAGGTGCACAAGCTGATAGTGCCTAATAAGATCACTGAAATTGTTTGCTCTATAAATACATGCTGACAAGACAAACAAACCTGGCTCGAGTGATAGCGTATTCCAGGAGGAGATGGATCTGGTGCTGTCAGATCGTGAAACAACCTTGAGGCCCTTATTGCTTTTGCTAAACCCACAATGATAGTGTTAACCATGTGTCTCTGTGCTGTTGTGTTGGAGAAAAAATACATTCTTTCTTAAATTTTCTTTTCTTTTCAGAGATTTATTAAATCAAGAAACTTTGAATAGTGCCTCTTTTATGATATCAAGTTCTAAAAGACATGCTTCTGGTTCCAGGCCTACTAGGTAGACAGATGGGCTTTAGGAACGTTTTAAAGCTTTTCACTGATTCAGGAAAGGAATATAAAAATCTACAAAACCTCTTCCCAATTAGGTTTAGTGATTGAGGGAAGGTCATCTGGTTGAATGAATAAGTCCCTCGTAGTCTGCGGTGTCTCTTGATGTTGTGAAGACCAAATGGGTGGCTCTCAGGAACTGGAGTGCCAAAGTAAGCACATTTCCCTTATGCTGTTGACCCCTCATTTTCCCAGATTGCTGAGTAAAAGGTAAGCAGATGAACAACATTAATGATGTCCATTCATCATTGTTGGGGCAGCTTTTGGTTTCCTCCGCAGTGGGGCCTTTAAAGGGAAGGTGGAAAGCCATAGAGCCCCTTACTTTGAACGATCTCATTAGTTAAAGCCCTATCATGTATCCTCTTTAAATGACTCAAATCAGTGAATGTTGCTGAATACACATTTTTGAACAATAAAACTAAATAAATAAGCAAATGTATAAGAATGGAGAGGACAACCTGAACAGGAGGCTTCTGGGAAGATGATGTAATATGATTTCACTCATGTTGGACCACCTGGACAGCAGACCCAAACAGGATATGACAATATTTAACATCCAGACCCTTCCTGTCATTAATTAGATGTGACAAACCCTAAATCCTTTCCTCCTGCACCAACTGTATTAGAAAACCATATTGGAAATAACTGGTGAATAGGAAGTGCCCTGGCTATGAATAAAAAGCTGCTTTCCGTTGCCTAAGGTGATTAGCATTATATCACTATCATTCATTTAAAACATGTCAAATCCTGTTTTCACTTCCATGTTACATTGACATATTTTTGCCGTGGACACATTTGTGTTCCAAGGTTGCCAGGTGTCATCCTGTTTTCATACCCATGTCTGTACATATGTGAGCATTGTTTCATTCTGTTGGAAGCCAGTCAACATGTCAACAGACAAAGGAAGTTATTTTAGTCTGGAGTTATCAAGAATCAGTCATTGCAATAATCTCCACATAGTGCTTAACTTTATTCAGCGAAGTCTTGAACAGCACAATGTCAGTTGGCTGTGCTAACTATAGGCTACATGAGGATTTCATTCTTGATGTCACAAGAAAATGTGGCTCAGGTTATTCTTGTTTTAATTGAGGAGCAATTATAGCAAACCATATGACACTGAATCATTACTGAATAAAAGCTTCTAACGAAACAAATGCGAGCAAAAAAGAGTTGATACAATTCCGTGCTATGAAACAACTTTTACATGTTGGGAAATATACTTATGCTCTTGTTCCCCAAAACTTTGACGAGAAGATCACTCTTGTGTCTTTGCGTTAAGCATGACGCTAGAGCAAAGATGTGGTTATCCTAGCCTAGCTTAACATAAAGACAGGATGAAACTGCTAACCTGGTTATGTCCAAAGTTAAAAAATACTCCCACCAGCACTAAAGCTCAGTAGGTTTGTGTTTTGTTAGTTTAAACAGAAATCTAAAAATGACAATTTGTTGTTTGACCAGTCACATGATGGAGCTTTTTTGTACACAAATGTGCTGGATGGATGGATAAACTGTTCATCAAGGACTTTTTACAACACATGCAACTTAAACTAGTAATAGTAACTATACTAAAACCACAAACACATTTTTGTGTGTGTACAAATGAGATACAATACATTTTTTTAGTGAGCTTTAGAGGTGCTGATGTGTGGTTTGTTACATTTGGATAGAGCCAGGCTTTAGCTACATGTTTACCATACAGAAGTGAGATTGTTATCAGTTTTCTCATCTCAATCTCATCAAGAAGTTAACTTCCCAAACTGTCAAACTATTCTTTTAGTAGATGGATGACAATTCTGATTGAAATGTTCAATAAATTAGATGTAAGGAATGTGTATTTTCTCATCTAACAGATAGATTGGCACAAGTTTGGTAACAGCAACGTAACATAGCCTGCGCGACTGTGACTCTGTGTCTGTCCACAAGGCTGTGCCTGTGTCTGCCCCCACCGACTAACTGTGCAAAGGACCTGGAGCACAGCAGCAGCAGCAGCACTAAAGGAAACTGAGTGTTTGTCTAAGATAAAATTTCATCACCTCTACAAGCTGCAGGAACAAGGGCCTGCGGTTGGCAATATAGAAGAGGAAAAACAACACTGAGTCATTGTCAGTTGTAAAAGCCGTTAGCTTTATAAATGAACAGCGAGCAGTGCAAACTGCGCGGAAGTGGTCCCGCAGCCAGAGAGCGAGTTATAACTCAGGCTTGTGGTAATACTCTAAACTCCATTAAGAGGTCCCACATGTGGAGCACATTCACGAGTTCATGGGTTGACACTGTTTGCGGTGGAACAGCCTGGGTCATTAAACAGATAAATGAGATGTTTTAAACATCTCTCTCATGTTAAAACATTCTCTTCAAATTATAACCCAAAAATTATGTTTAATGTAAATATAATGTTCACTTCTGCAAGCACCAGCAGGTGTACTGCAGCAAGCCTCAGATTACTCTGTAAACACGCTTCCTTGTAAACTTACAGGATTTTTTCAGCCCTCTGACATGTTTCTAAAAGAGATAAAGGAGGCAAAGGCTAATGGAACATACCCTTTAACAGTAAATGTTGCACTGAGATCGATTGGCAGTGAGATTAGATTTATTCCTTGAAGTGGGAGACACTTGAGTAAACATGGACTCAATCAGGCAGCAAGATTTAGTGGGCTGCAGTTGCACTTGAGTGCTGCTGTTTATTTTTTCAGGTTACAGAGTGTTTCTTTAAATCTCAAATTAGTTTATCCTCCCTCAGGGCTATGTGCAAGAGTTTTAAAAGGTTTCCTAAGAAAACACACACATCAGTCAGATTCATAAAGTAAACCTGGATAAACTGACAGTAGCTGTGTAACACTTGTGTCATTAGCATACATATGGCATTAAAGTGTGTTGTAATGCTCGACAATGTAATGTTGCTGCCCACAATTACAACATGATCATATTTAAGCATTCCACCTTTATCGTTGTATTAAAAAGGATTTTTGGGGGAAATATGCTTATTTCCTTTTTTGCAGAGAGTTAGATGAGAAGATCAATACATATAGTATTTCAGGCAAATGCAGCTAGATTTAGCAGCCGGTTATCTTAGCTTAGCATAAATACTGGAACAAGGGAAAAACAGCTAGCCTGGTTCTGTCCAAAGGTAACACAAGCTACCTATCAGCAGGCCCGCCATTAGAAATTATGGACAGTGGAAAACATTTTCCAAATTGGGCACCTCATCCACCCCCACTCCAGCACAGTACACCTTTGCATGGGACCCGACCTGGGCCTTTGGCTGGGGTTGGTGTATTTTAATTTGTACAAAAATCTACGGAAAAATGTCAAATGATTCCTCTTACAACTGAATACATGCTTGGACCCTGATTAAAAAGATTAGCGGAAAGATAATCATTAATTTACAAGGCCTGATCATTAAAGTGTCGAAACACAGCAATGGGAGAAAGCTGGAATGACTCACCCTTATTCTAACCCACGGAGACTAATTTTCAAAGGCAGTGACTTTGAGGTATGTTGGTGAAATGACCGATTGACTGTCAGAAGAGGAGCCCAGTACAGTAGGCCGTGGCCTGAGCAAGTGTTAGGTGAAGTTCATCTGTGTGCAAGTGTTTACACAAACTGCAGCCAAGCAAAATTGTGCACTGAGATTTATTTATGTGTAGAGAAATACATTTACTCAAATAGCTTTAGCTTGTAGAACAAGGAACAAGAAAATGGGAGCAGAGCAGGGAGAGGGTTGGTGGAGGTCAAAGAGCTAGGGAAAGTTAATAACTTGAAATAATAAATAATACAGCCCACTGATGGGAATTTGGCAGCAGTGCCATTTATTATCATCAGTTAATTCAGTTTGCTTCAAATAAATGTTGCAGCTTTGTGGCTACTGTGCACTTGCTTGGACAAGGAGAATTCATTACACAAGACAATGCGTATGTTTGTTGTTTTAGTCCTGCGATTAAGTATCTGGTCTTGAAGTGTTGCAGCCAGGGAGATGGTGGTAACAACCAATCCCAGATAGCGCTGTGCCCAGAGGGGACAGATAAATGGGGACCAGCAGGGTGGCTAAAACAGTGACAGTGACACCAGCTCTGCAGGATGGAAATACATCATATTAAGTTAAAGCAAATGCATCTGATAAAGAGAGGTTTGACCAAATTATATTCTCACTTTGCTCAATAAAATGAGTCTCAGTTCTCTGTGACGAAATCTGTATAACTAAGCATTTCTAAAGGAAACATTTTCTGTGATATTGGATGACGTTTAATTTTCCAATTTTCCACAGGAAAGTAAGCAAATAAATACACAAGTTCCAGGATGGTGAGGCTGGGGTTGTGAGAAAGGAGGATCAGTAGAAGTAATTCTTTTCTTGCTCTGCAGTTTCTGATGTCAGCCATACTGCACAGAAACAAACCCTCAACTCCACACATATCCCTTTCATATATGTAAATGATTGAAGATAATTGCAGACAAAAACTACTGCATTGTTACTGATTTAGTTATTCAAATTCAGTGAGTTTTAAGTTGAATTCCATATCCAAATAAAAGCTGATGGCTGATATGATGTTGTTCTATACAAGTCCGTCACAGCTGTTACATTACACCAAAAGATCTTTCAATTCCCTCATTGCAGAGGCCTCAGTCATGCAGTGTGCTTAGCAGAAGGATTTGTTGCAGAGCCAAACTCTGTTTCTTTAGAAACCAAGTGTGAGTTCCTTCCAATATGCGTCTCTGATGAAGAACAGTGAAGGATTGTGACATCAAGAAATACTAAGCGTTATTTCAGGCATGATTGCTTTCAGACTATACAAATCTGTTACCAGTGGTGAATGCTTTTTATCTCCTCAATGATTGGCTCGGGAAATGATTGGAAGCTGGTTTGACAATCCCAGAGGTAAAATCAATGAAGGCTGAACGCTGTTCTTGTCTGGGTGTTCGGGAGCAGATCTGGCATTGAAAGAGTTGGGGGTTAGAAGGTCTCATGATAAGCTTTGAACCATAGTGGAAAGAGCTGGTGTTGAATGAACACAGACCCTTAACTGACTCCTGACACCCCGAGTCATGAACGAGTGAAAATGTGCAGCGCTAATCATGAGAAAATAAACAAAGCAGCGCCCCCAGGGCATCATGGTAACAAGAGGAATGACTGTGGGATGGTGAGGCTTAGACATCAGGAGACAAATCAACCCATATTCATGACAGTTTTGTTTCCTAAATTATCAGATTATCACAATGTCTTTACAAAATGAGACCAGCTGTATGTGGAAGCAGAAACACAATTAGACCAATCATCACTTATGATTTTGTATCACTGGCTTGTTGGGGGTGTGTCACTGCGTCACAAGCAGAGGTTCACTCACTTTAATGAGTTACTCTGGATTTAAGCCAACAAGGCCTGAGGGAGCCTGCTTACAAATGGTGAGCCTCGGAGGAGCCAGTGTGCTCTGTCTGGGGGACTCCATCCTAATCTCCAGGATCGGGGGAATTTTCCCATCAAGATGAGAAGCAGATGTCTCTCTTTTTTTGTCTCAGTCTTGTGCTGTCACACTGACTCTGTTTCTTTCTCCCTCCCTCATTCAGTCAAACCTGGCCCTCCATCCCCCCAGGGACATGGGGAGGAACATGAGCACCATGGGAAGGGTGGCTGTCCCCAAGCGCAATCACATGACCAAGGAGCCCTTTTTATGGGAGGCACTGCATTAGGTACAGAGCTGCGAGCACATGGAGCCGATCCAAGAGCTCCCAATTTTCTCATGGAAAAACACAAACACAATTTGATAAACGTCATGTTCTGGCGATTCCCACTTACATGCTGGCTTGCTGGCTTTTCTAGGTATATTTGAGATACTTTGACTTTAGTATTTTGTTCCCAGTGTTGGTGCAGGGTGTGGAATCATGGAGATCAGACTGAAGAGACTGGTCCACGCCTCCTCTTCTCATAATGCCTCAGGAGTTGATACTTTCACAATAAAGACTCTTCGCATCATGCACCTGCGGCTGCCCCGGTGCATTGCTTTAACTTCCCTAGAGCCCAAATCCTTGGCTCCTTTGGCTCAGTTCTGACGTGCATACTCTGGCCTTCAGCGTAAACAGACAGAAACGAACTGTGGGCCAGTCACCGGGTGTTTGGTCGTGGTCTGTAAACAGATCAGCAAGAGGAGGAACAGGAGTTCCCAGCAGACATGAGACTAACCGACTATCCTGAGGCAGGAGAGCAAAGGGTGGAGATATAAGGCTTATACGAATGCCTGTTAAATGTCCAAGATACCGTGCCATCATCCAAGATAAGGGTTTTGGTATGAGGTTGTTTAGGCAACTAGAATTTCAGGATGGTTAGAAAGATCATTCATTAACCAAAGCACCAAGGTTAAAGCCCCCAATTTAACACACATTTTTACTCCTAAAGTCTTTCAGCAAGACACTGAAACCCTGCAGGCCTCTTCATTGCTGCTCCGTAGCTGAAAAGAGCAAGCAAAAGAAAATGACCCTTTAAATAATTATTTTGGTCAGTAGAATCCCTGACAATTAACAAAATGGTTTAATGTGATCTAATTAAAGGGGATCTGCAATGATGTTACACACAAAAATATCTGTATTACTGCATATGTGAAAAAAAGTATTTATAATTTGGGGCTGGACTACAAGTTTGAAAATAAAATCAATGTGGGTGTGAGAAGTTAGAAAGAAGTGAGCTCACCAGACCTCTGTAGCATGTACCTCATCTCTGCTTGAAGCTAGAGACTCGAGGCTACATTAGCCACTACTAGCATAATGCACCCCAATTTATGACCAAACTACTGGCAGTCTGGTTGCATTATGGTTAACGTAGACACAAAGTACAAGAATAAGCTGAATACAGAAGACAATATAATTGGATTTTGAAACTTAAAAAAAAAATCTCTCAGCTGCGAGTCAGACAATGGAATTGTGAGTGCAATGCTAAATCGGCACAGGACTCTTTTAACTTATTTGAGAGCTACAGTTCTTGGTCATACTAGTGTGTATTATTAACAGATAGAAAACAATCATGACATGAAACTGAGCATTCAAGGAACATTTTAGGAGGGAAATCTGAGTTTGACAAAAGTGTCTGCAGAACATCAGGGAACATCTTATATGCAATACTTATTATTGACCTTGGTTACATTCCATTATACTGCTTGTAAATACATTATCTTTTAGTATATTTAATAGTTTTCAATTAATTCCCTGTCAATTAAATATCAAACCAATTAAATTTAGAAAAGTATTGACTATAAACTTGACATTTCTGTACTGTGCCATAATGAGCACAATGCACATCTGAGGCTGAAGCCTGAGTCATGGTTGAAGGTTACTGAGGAAGATTACTGAGTCTGGCGGAGTGTTAATAAGGCTGTGTTTACATTCTGCGGCTCCGTGTTTAAGCAGACCTGAATGACCCAGGATTAAAAGGAGGCTAGTGGTGGCTTAATGGCAGACAGACAGACACCCACGCACAAACACACATGCATGCACGCACGCACACACACACACACACACACACACACACACACACACACACACACACACACACACACACACGACAAAGTGGTGCCGACGAGGGTTTGAAGGCTGTGTTCAGGAAGTACTGAGTCCTTTCATATCAGCAGGATTCCTAGTCTGGTATGCATGTTCACATCACATAACATAACCGCTCCCTCATTAATTAGACTTATCATAGGTAAATACTACATTAAAACTATCTAATAAACTACTACTGGTAAAACTTGGTTTATATTAAATTACACATTAACTCACTTTTCTCATACCTGATAAAGTTAACAACTATGAACAAATACACTGTTGCTGGGCTTCTAAATCAACTGAAGAAAGTGTGACAAACACAGGCCCTGATTATGAATGTGATTATAGATTCCGGTTACTTGTAGATTATTTATTTTGACATCTAAATTTAAAATAAAATGCCCTTGTTGCTTATATGAACTTGATGGTTACCACTAATAGATAAGGACAAATATTCCTTCACCAACAACCTGACGTAGAAAATGGTCCAGTGGTTTGAGATAGTGGTGGATGTCACTGGTAGTTTTGATTTTTATGGCAGGTTAGCTACCATTACAATTGGGCCATAGAGTGACTTGGGTGGGTTTGACCCTTATTCTCAAGTTGGTGCTACTGTGTAACTTCAGAAGAAACAGTGAGTGACACACTGGAGCTATACAAGAAAACCACATGACAGATGGCATTAACTGGATACAACGGGGAGGATGCAAGAAGAATTACAGTCTTTTTTTTTTAAACCTGAACTTGTATTGTCCCAACATACGTACAAAAGCAAACACTTAGTAACAAGCTCATCTATCATTTTGACATATTTTGGAACTTAACAATTGCCACTCTGCTCTAATGTTCTACTGTCTAACCTCTGGGGTCTCTCCATTCGCATTCCACTACACCTGGCTGTGAAGAAACACTAGCCCACAAGCACCTGCGCAGCCAGCACGCTACAGATGGAAAGATTAATCACACAGCAGATGAATGCTGGTGATTTATGGGAAACTGTGACAGTGTGGTCATAACATGCAGAAATGTATATGCGGGATAGCCTGGAGCCTAAACGGTACAGCGGGAGACTAAATGGGCCATTATTTGGAATTCAACGCTAGGACTCAAACCAAAAGGGGTTCCCTTGTCTCTTAACCAGGGAAACTGAAGAGAAGGTCCCACATCTACCACCTTTGATGGTGCAGTTACAAGTGAATCCCCCTCCCCCTTGTCCTCTTCCCCTTGGTTTTCATCCTTTTGTTATTATTTCTGTTTCTTCCTGAGAGGACATATTTCCACACTGTGACAACACTGAATCTGGGTCCTTTCTGTTGCAACTTTGCCCACTTTCCCCGTAGACCTAGCTTTATAGCTTTGCCGGGGACGAGGTTAGAGTCGGTAAGGGGCTTGCCATCACAAAGGATTCTACATAACAGATAGACTCTGACAAATGGATTCTGGCAAGTGTTTTTTACACACTCTCACGTGATATCAGCATTTACACTGGTGCTCCCCTCCTCTCTGTACTCTGCCCCACTGTGTCCCCTGGGAAGGCTCTTATCAATGTGAAGAAGTCACCAAAGGAAATGCCAAGTTAACTTAAGGAGCCTGCTCATCTTCTGTATGCAGTGACAAGGGATTTGCAACATTGGGGGCAGTATGCCTTGTGGCACTGTGGATGGTGAGCTACAAGATCTGTGTTGTGCACTTCGTTGGGTCCAGGATCAGATTACAGCCCTCAGAGCCGAGGCACAGCGCATGGAAGCAATAGGATCAGGCTGAGCACGCAAGCATGGGAAATGTGCTCATGAATAGACAGACCTTTTTACTCTGGGCAGGAAACACAAATCTGCAGATGTTGAACAGCTGGGAGACATCAGAAACTACAGCATGGGAAATAAGTACTCATGCAATATAGTATGCAGTTCACACTGCTGAGTTACATGCAATGGCCTGTGAGAGTGATTCTATAGGAATCGTCAAACTGAAATGAACACATTTCTGAATGGAGAGGCAGAGGGGAATGGATTTTCAGTCTTTCCTGTGCACTGTGCCAAAATCATGATCTCTTCTGGCAAGTCAAATAGCTTAGAGTGACAAGAGAGTGATTGGGAAACAAAAGGTTGAGCGTTTAAAAATGTTTAAAGGTCTGATTAACTAAGTGAAATAGACAAATATGCCAAAACCATGCACACCTCTGTCAGCTCAGTTTGCTTATGGTGATAAGAGAATGGATGGAAGAAAAATGTTGAGTGTTTAAATCTAGGAAGTTTCATTCATTTTTGAGTGTATAGCACTATGTGAAAGAGACAAATATGCCAAAAACAAAGCCCTTTTTTTATCACTTTTTTTGACGTACTATACAATGACTTTTTAAATCTCTTTTTAAACAAACTATACTATGGCTTTTAATGGCTTTTTCAACATACTATACTTTGACTATTTTATCACTTTTTCTGACATATTATACTATGACTTTTTTAATCACTTTTATCGACTAAATGTACCATGACTTTTTTATCACTTTTTTCAACATAAAATACTATGACTTTTAATCACTTTTTTCAACAAACTATACTGTGGCTTTTAAAGGTCCAATATGTAAAATATTTAATGTAATAAATCCAAAAATGACTCCAATGCGTCATCAGAGATCAAAGAAACATGCAAAGTTGAAATACTATCTTTTCTGACAAAAATGCTAATGCCAGTATTTTCACTTTTTGTAATTTCCATGCCATGACGAATGAATTTCTGTTTGTGTTTTGGCCTGTGTGTTGTTATCTATATACCTATAAAACATAAAGCCACCGCGCTACTGCTGTAACGTTAGTACAGCCATGAAAGCAACAAACAAACGAGCGGGATCACAGAGATAGATTCTACCCAACCTATAAAAACCGGCATGTTTCTAACAGTTGTGTGACCAGAGACGTAACAAGATGTATTCAAAAGACTGAGACAGTTTAGAGCCCAGGTAAAGATTAGCTTATGTCATTTCAACATTTGTGTACTCACATTGAATTATATAGCTATAGTACCTGACTGGTTTGAGATGACTCCCTCCAATATTTTGAATTTGTACTGCAGTAACTATTTTAAACACTAGCTGTCAGTGTTACATATTACACCTTTATTGGCTTTTTTCAACATACTATACTATGACTATTTTTGACATGCTATACTATGACTCTTTTATCACTGTTTTTCGACGCACTATACTTGACTATTTTATCACTTTTGTCGATATATGATAAGAAATGACTTTTTTAATCACTTTTATCAACATACTATACAATTACTTTTTAATGACTTTTTTTGACATGCTATACCATGACTTTTTTATCACTTTTCTCAACATGCTATACTATGACTTTTTAACATGGAATACAATGACTTTTTATCAGCTTTTTCAACATGCTATACTATGACTTGACACTGTTTTCAACTTAGTATACATTGACCTTTTTCTCACTTTTTTCAACATACTATATTATGACTTTTAATAACTTTTTTGAATATTATACTATGACTTTTTTTTAAAATTTTGCTAAAATATGCTATATATACTACCACATTTTTGACATGCATGGCTTAGAGCAATAAGTGAATTATTGGAAGACAGAAGGTTGAGTGTTGAAGCTTGAGGGTTAAAATCCTAAATGTTTAAGATTGTTTTGAGGTCTAATTAACTAAGTGAAAGAGACAATTGGGTCGAAAACATAAACTGGTGTTGCAGGACAGTTAGATTAGTGAGATGGCAGAAGGTTCAGTGTTCAAATCATGTATGCTTAAGAACGTTTTGAGCTCCAATTTACAAAGTGAAATAGACAAATATGCCAAAACCATGCACACCTCAGTCAGGTTATGGTGATCTGGGAAGTTTCATTAAGTTTTGAGGTCCCATAAATTATGTAAAAGAGACAAATTTGCCAAAAACATAGTATTTGTGTTAGCCCAGATAGCTAAGAGGCACAAGAGAACGATTGAAAGACAGAATGTTTGTTCAAATCCTGTATGTTGCAATTGATTTTTAAGACCTCCATTACAGGAATGAAGCATACAAAGAGAAAAGTTGTATTGCTGTGAGTCTCTCTTATCACCTTTTTCAACATGCTATGACTTTTTATCACTTTTTTGACATAATGTACTATGACTTTTTTTGACATGCTATACAATAATTTTTTTAACACTTTTTTCAACAAACTATACTACAACTTTTAATGGCTGTTTCAACGTACTATACTTTGACTATTTTATCACTTTTTTCGATATATGACAAAAACACAAAAAGACACTTTTTTCCACATGATATACTAACCATACTGCTATACTATGACTTTTTTATCAGTTTTCTCGACATACTGTACTATGACTTTTTTTTATCACTTTTTATCGACTAAATATACCATGACTTCTTTTACCACTTTTTTTAACATAGCATACTATGGCTTTTAATGGCTTTTTTTTGACATGCTATACTATGACTTTTTTTTATCACTTTCTGATATGCTAAACTATGACAATTTTCTACATACTATACTTTGACTATTTTATCACTTGTTTCAACATATGATAAACATATGACTTTTTTATCACTTTTTTAAACAAACTAATTACTTTTTAATGGCTTTTTCGACATACTATACTACGACTTTATAATTTTTCTCAACATAATATACTATGACTTTTTTTATCACTTTTTTGACATACTATGACTTTTTATAACTTTTTTATACACTGTATTTCGACTTTTTATCACTTTTTTCAACATATGACTTTGATATACAGTATGACCTTTAATATCTTTTTTATAAACAGTACTTTGACTTTTTTTTATCACCTTTTTCAACATACTATGACGTTTTTATCACTTTTGTTGACATCATATACTTTGACTTTTCATCACCTTTTTCAACATGCTATACTATGACTTTTTCTCGCTTTTTTCAAAATTCTATATTACCACATTTTTTGACATGCTATACTTTGACTTTTTTATCACTTTTTTCAATTTACTATACTATGACTTTTTCAAAATATTATACTATTACTTTTTTATCACTTTTTTCTACATATTGTACAATTACTTTTTTATCACTTTTAATTGACATACTATACTAGACTTAGACTTAGACTTAGACTTCTCTTTATTAATCCTTTTGGGATGACTCCCACAAGTGTTAAAGTGACCAGGTGTGAATTTAAGTCCAGGTGTGCATGTATGTATGTATGTATGTTTGTATGTGTACTGTATGTATGTATGTATGAATGTATTGTGTTGTCCTCTCTGCCCTATTTCCTCCTCCCCCCTAGTGAGGAGTTGTATAGTCTGATGGCATGAGGGACAAAGGAGTCCTTGAGTCTGTTGGTCCAACACTTGGGAAGGAACAGCCTTCCACTGAACCGGCTCCTCTGGGTGCTGATGACGGTGTGCAGGGGGTGGCTGGCATTTTCAGTAATATCCAGCAGTTTGTCCAGTGTCCTCCTCTCTTCCACCGTCACCAGTGAGTCCAGCTTCATGCCGACCACAGAACTTATTATACTATGACGTTTTAATCACTTTTTTCAACAAACAATACAATAACTTTTTTTTTTACTTTTTTCAATATTCTATACTACTAAATTTTTTTACATACTATATTATGACTTTTTTATGACTTTTATCGACATATACTATGACTTTTTTATCACTTTTTTCAACATGCTATACTATGACTTTTTATCACTTTCTTTGACATGCTATACTATGACTTTTTTTATCACTTTTTTGGCATACAATACTATGACTTTTTATCACTTTTTTATACGTACTATACTATCACTAACTATGACTTTTCACTAGCATGGACCACGTCATAACCATGTGTTAGAGAAAGATTTAATGAATATTATGAATGTGCAGATGAACATTATAAATGTGCAGGTAGATAAATTGATGTGGATGTCGTCCGATGGCTGGTCTGGGAGGATGTGGGATGACCGGGTGGAGGAGACCCAGAGTGGGGGTTCCATCTCAGAAGCAGTTTTCGCCCAAACAGTTTACAGACCCCCAGACGATACCTAGAAGAGACATGAGAGAGATGTGCAACAGGAAGGGATGTAAAGGAAGATGGATGAAGGAGAGGGAAAGTGAGGGTTAGGGTCAAGCAATCAGAGACACGAGCCTGGCTGCACAGCACGGTATATGTAGGTTTGTCTGGTGATTAGAGGTGTGGTTTAGGCGTGGCCCTGCTCCCTAATCTAAGTTAACAAATTAACTTCATTTCAAGCATGGACCACGCCACAATCATGTGTTAGTTAAAGATTTAATGAACATTATGAATGTGCAGATGAACGTTATGAATGTGCAGATAGATAAAGTGATGTGGATGTCGTCCAATGACCTGTCTGGGAGGATGTATGATGACCGGGTGGATGAGACTCAGAGTGGGGGTTCCGTCTCAGAAGCAGTTTTCGCCCAAACAAATTAACGGACCCCAAAAGTGTCAGATTGTGTAGAACTGAGTTGTGCGTGGGCTTGACGGAGATCGTTGAGATTGTTTGTGAATGTAAGATCGGTATACCTGGGATGACCAGCGGCCTGGGAACTGAATGGTTTGGTTGGAGATGCCTGATCTGGCGCTGTGGATGCTCCGCTGATGCGGAAAGAGTGGCTGGAATAATGTTTGGGTGATATGGCTGAAATGCAGAGAATTCTGTTCAGATGTTTCTGAAACCACTATGATTACTACTATGACTTTTTTACAATTTTTTCAACTCACCATACAATGAACATTTTTGACATACTATATTGACTTCTTCATCACTTTTTTCTTTGCTGTTGACATACAATGATTTTTTTTAACATTCTATACTAGAACTTTTTTATTTCTTTTTTCGATTAATTAATTAAACTTTTCAGTATTCACAAACATTTTCAATGAATTCAGTCGCTTCAAAGGCCAGCAGAGTATATCTGATTGGTAAACACATTTTCAAACATTTTCAATAAAAAGAATGAACATATATCATCACTGTCAGCCTTATCAACAGAAATAAGAATGGGCCATCATGGACAACAGACATTTACAGGTTCAATAGTTCACAAACTGTGCTATTCAATAACAAAAAGAAGAAGAAATGTTGTGTAAATGATATGTCAGTAAAAAAAGGACACAAGGTTTTCTTTCGGCAAAAGAAAATAAAGTCAGAAAAAAAGCCAATCATTAGGGGAGAGTCAGAGTCAGTTATGCAGTGCTAAGGGAAATTAACGAATGCCAGTCAAAGAAAGTGAAAAAAAGCTGTAATATACAGTGTAGTCTCTGTATATTCATATTCATGTTAAAGAGGAACACTGCCTAAATTAAGACTTCCAATATTTCCATGGTCTATCCATATTTGTGAACATTAGCTATACTCTTTCAATGCCAGAAACCAGAAAAGTAAATCTCAAACTTGTGACAATGTCAAGTATAAAGTCTGGAGAGGCTCCATAGACAATACATGGGAGACAGATTCTTTTAGAAAATTTTTGTTTTCTTATTTTATACCTCAATGAGCTTTATTCAATTGTAGTGTTCTCAGTTGTGAAAACAGAAAATGTACCCATATGCTGAGAACATTTTTTAGGTGCTCTCAGTGTCATTTATAACATCTTTCCGAAATCGTTGTCTATGGAGCAGTTCCACACTTCCACACTATATTTGATGACATCACAAATTTTAATTTTATCACTCTAGTTTTCAGATTTTTGAGAGAGTTGTTCATGTTTACTAATATTTTCTGAACTGTCTTAGACTAAAGCCCTAAAATGGATGAATTTTGAAAATGGGCGTGCACTGAAGCCAGTACATAAATGAGGTCAGTAGACTGAATTATGTCTTCCGTGATGTGAATGCTTATTTACAGTCTATAAGCATCACCAATTGAAATGTGAGAAATTGTGCTATTTAGAAAAATTCCAACCTCTTACCTGGGTATATTTTATGTTTATCTAATGAAGCTGTCTTTTCAGGCAAACGTGTAACCCTAGACTGCTGCTTCAGTCAGTTCAGTCTCCAGGTTCCCTCTCTACCATCACCAGTGTCTAGGCTCCATCGGGGGAATATGTCTGGCTTCTCTACCTTTAAAATATTTTTAACTATGCAGTCTAATCCCATTCTTTAAATTTCTTATCATGTACATGTACAATAAATCTTTGCATATCTGCAAGGAATTCTCTCCTGATTGAAATATCTCTAATGACCATGCTATAACCTACAGTACATCTGGGTTACTTGCACAATTAAACAGATGTATTACAGTCTATCATAAGAAATATTTATCATTTTGAAGTGATCAATGTGTTCCTAATGCAGCATGCTTTATAGACAGATGTTATCTCTCTGTACAAAACTAGGGTTTGGACTCAGTTAGACTCTTTGAGACTTGGCAATTGCTATGACATTACATTACGCTTAATCTCAGTTCCCAGAAAGTGGTTGGGAAATGCTATCTTGTTGTGCAGTTGGAGTACCCTGATTCACCCAGCCAGTAAATGTTTTTGTGAGGTGCCAATGCAATAGGTTTTGGCATGCGTAAGAAAGCCGGGTCAATGAAAGTCAGATAAAGGTTCATCTGCTGTTGAATAAAAGGTCATAGGGTTCATAGTTAATTTAAGAAATTTATACAGAAGAAATAGGAATAAAACTGACTCTTTAACATGTGTTACAAACCAAAGAAAGGTGTTCATTTAAGGAGCATAAAGTCTACATAAAGCACTAGGATTTAACCTCAAATTCCATCTTCAATACTATGTTTTATGCATCCGTTGTTCTGTTTTTATGGCAGTTGAAGCAGCTCTCATTCCAGTTTCTAAAATTTAAAAAGCTTAAGATTTAAATCTCCTAAGGGAGGTATAAATAGACAGCCTCTTTAGCCAGGCACTGACTTCTCTGTCTTACAGACATTCTACATTCTGCATTAAATTCTTTCAAGAGAAAGTTGACCACCTTCCCTTGGACTTGCATGTTTTATTCATGCCATAGCAATATTAATGTTGCATTATAAGGTGGCATATAATTCATTAATACTGGCCAGTGTACTGTTGTTGTACTTGTGATAATAAAACACCTTATTTGTGCAGTAATACTCTAATCCTGTGGGCACAGTTAGTTTACTGCAGCTGGGCCCTTGCAGCTGACCTCTTCAGGCCTGTCAACAAAGCCTTATTCATTCATTTAAATTACAATCACAACAACCTTGTAAACTTTAGCATAGCACATTTTTATTGTTCAATATGAACATACCAAAAACAGTAGTCTCAGAACTACAACTAGATTGATGCAATCTCAAATTAGCAGCAAATTGTGTGTAAACTCAAAATGTTCAAGTGCAACAGTGGGACATTAGTAGAATAGGTTTAGGTTCACCCTTAGTGTGTATTACCTTTCTCTGAGATATAATTACAGTTTTGACAAAGCCAAAACAATTAGGAAATTACAAATATTGCAAGTATGGGTATGTGCAACAAACTCAGTCTCACAAAGAAAGTGCATACTGACAATGTTTTTTTTTTTTTTTTTCTTGGATTCTAAACAAACGATTTTTTGAAACTATAGAAACAAAAAAACACCAGAAACAAAAATTGGTGTTTGGAAGCCCTGTAGAGCAGTAGTATGCAGGTAACACAACAACTCTTGGGTCCCTCTAGAGGCAGTTATCTGATTTCCTTAAACTGAAACCTAGAAAACTACCATTACAAATGACAACATTTCTGTGAATATGACATTAATGTTTCTTACATAAGTGAACATTGAATTTAAAAATGCATATATCTTTGATTAGTGCAAATGAATGCAGTTAAGAGTAACAGTAGACAAACTGGTTAAGTTATCCTTTGATGGTCCTTCTGTAATGTGTATCTCCCAGTTGACAATATCTACATCCTAAAGTTATTCAGTCCAGAAACAAGTGCAAAACTCACCAAACCATAACAAGACCCTGCTTTTTTTCATCTTGAACATTTTTGAGCAAACTCTGTAAAACATCTTTCCGCCATATATTTCTGTGCATGTGGGAATGGTCCTAGTTGTGCAATTAGCAGCTTGACCAGAGGATGGCACTCTGGTAACAGCTGTAAAATGATGGTAAACAACATAATATCTTGTAATAGAAAGAAAGATTAAATATAACACCACCATTATGCTCCCACGAAAGCCATGTAAATATCCTAATCCTTGATTCAGCTAAAGTGAAACTCATTGAAATTAGTAACACTCAAATGTAACAACAGATTTTCTGCAAACACACAATAATGTCTATTGCAACATTTATTTAAGACATTATAAATATATATGCACCAGAACAATGATTACAATGTGTTATGACACTAGTGTTTCAGTAGGATAAAGAAATACATTTAGTACCTTGCAGTGTTATCTGCGGAACATACAAGAAAGGATGCATAACAATCTGTGTCATGCAATGATAAAAAACACATCAAAAAATTCCATCATACTAATACTCTAGTGCTTGAGATTCAGCAGTGTGGAGGGATAACAATCTTACAAGCTATTATTTATTAAAGTTAATGAGATGACACGTGGTAGTTTAATGTTCAATTCAAGTGTTTGTGTTTTAACTGGAAGTTAAAAGATAACAACATGAGTTAGATCAAAAGCACGAGTTTGTATCGGAACTTATACAAGATATTATTAATGTAAATTATGTAGTAAATGTTTCAAGTTCACTCTTGCTCCTGAAGTGAGAGCATTTGCCTGCCACCATGAATCTAAGTACTTTCTATGAGGACAAAGACAACACAACAATAAGGTATAGCAATAGCTCCCTAAATCTTCTTTTGCTTACTGGTTGATTGATTAGTTTCTGTGAGAGCTGTTTATTGACTCTTTAAACATGTAGTATAGTCAATGTTGATTAATGTAAATGCCATTAAATATTGCACATAAGTGACCCCACCATGTGTCATTGATCAGTGGTTGCTGCATAGCAGGTGCTCGGGACCATTTACTGTTTCAGAAAACTCCTTTGGGACTAAGCTATCAGCGAGCATGGATTCTCTGTAAACTCCTTTTTGCTGAGTCAGTGACCATTAGAGAAATTAGAGTGACCCTGCACCTATACCATCTTACTGAACTAAGGGAATCAATCTGGATCTAAGGACGAAAGGGCCATTATGAATGATGCACAAGGGGGCACAGGGGGAATTAGGGGGATTAGGATTAATATTTCCTCAAACAAATGATTGCAAATACCCATGCAGAAATACAACAATAAAATAACTTGCTCATCATCAAAAGTTTTGACATTATTAGAGTTAGATGAGAAGATTGATACCACTCTTGTGTTTGTACTTTATAGAGCTACTGCCAGCTGCTGGTTAGCAAATCTGGACAAAGACTGGAAACGTACTGTACATTTAATTTAATAATTGATACATCTTTGATTAGTGCAAATTAATCTCCCAGATGAGAACAAATACATCCTAAAGAACAAAACTAGTGCAAAACTGGTCATGTTGCCAATCACAGCGAACAAAATTGCAGCAGGGGGCACACTGGTGGCTCACCTTGTTGAGTGTGCACCCCAAGCACTAAGGCTCAGTCCTTACCACAGGAGCCAGGGATCAATTCCAACCTGCAGCCATTTGCAGGAGAGTAGCTGAGAGTTCAATGGCACCATTAATCTGCCTGTGGAACAGAAGAGGGACAACAATAGTATCTCTACAGTCAATACTACAGAAATCATGATAACAAAAAAGCTGACCATCCACATTGAGGTCAGCTGTGGTTTAACAGCTGATGTGTGTTGGATTGAAGTGAATGTCCTATTTGATTGTCAGTTAAGACCCATCCAACTAACTGGATTGGGGGATGTTGTCCCTCTAGTCCTGACGCTCCATCATCAGGTCACAAGTTCAATTACTCCAATACTTTTATGATTTATGAGGTTTATGACCAAATTCCTGAATCCCATCAGCCTCAGCTGTTCTTTGTTTTGATATATGACAAATGTAAGTATGCTAACATGTTAAACTAAGAATGTGAACATCGTAAAGATGATACCTGCATAACATTAACATGACGACCATGTTACTATTGTGAGCATGTTAGCATGTTGCCGTTAGCAACATGTTGCCTAAGTACTACACAGTGGCGTTGTGGATGTAGACTTAACATTTATCAGAAAGGGAAATTTTGGTAACACTTTCTCATTAGCCACAAAGGGGTAATGACAAGTTGTCAGTTTATATTAAGAGTTAAAACTCATTTAGTGGGGGCTTATCTGATCAGTTACATGGTCACGTTGTAAAAAATTACTTTGACTGGATGGACAAAAATCCATGTTACTGCAGAATTGATGGATTATTAACTCTATTAACTATTTCTTAACATTTTTACCTGCAGATTTGATGTTTTATTAAAAGGTGAGAAACAAACATTTAAAACTGCATTAGTATTAAAGTGAAAGAGTTAAAGGGATTTTTCAAAACCTGGCAACCCAAAAGTTGTTTCCATTAATTGCTTATTAGTGATCTAAAAAGCATTGATAAATTAATTATTTACCATTCATTAAAACATTAAATTTAACTACCCTTTATAAACAGTGGAGTGTGGCATTTTGTATTGTAGCTCAAAACATTGTTCATCTCAGCATATGAATGTTTGTTTACTATTAATATGTAGTCATGTTTCTTTTAACACCCTGATGGAGCAATAGAAATAAATCTGCAGAGGAAATCTGTTCAAGAGCATCTGTTACAATAAACAGCCTGAAATAACCTAAATTCAGAGCGGTTGAGACAGAGTGAGACAGTCCCTAAGCCAATATCGATGTGAACAACATCCCGCCTGGTCAATCAGACTATATGTCTCGTCCTTGCTGTTGTCGTCCAGCCTTCACTCCTCGGCCTCCGCACATTGCAGCAAAATCCATCATCCTGACTGCAGTGAGGAGGGATGAAGCATGCCGAAAAGCTTCGCTGAGGGATTTCACTGTGTTATCTCCAGAGACCATAAATCTCCAGCAGTCCCCTCCTCCCAGATTCAGCCGGTGAGATCAAGTTAAACTTCACCCAGAGGAACACAGCCTTTGTCCACTTTTATAATGTATTTTGTAATATCATTGAACCCATAAGGGATGTATAGATATCATGGAGAGTAAATAGCAATATGATGCATATGAGTCTGATGTCATTTTTAGTGCTTTGAACCAAAGACAGCTTTCACCATGTTCACCAACTTCTGTTCCTAAGTTAAAGCCGTTTTACATTAGTGTTGTATATTATCTCAAAGATGAATGATATCATTGAATAATAACTAAATTATCTGGTCAACTTGTTCTTGACAAATAGTGGGCCCTAATGAACAAGAAACCAAGAAGTCAATCATGGGTCCAATATGCAACTGATACAAGCATTATGTGGATTTTTACTGAGTTATTGAATTTGTTTGTGGAAAAACAATATCACACATAAATTATTTCTAAAAGCAAACTATTTTCATACATACGGAGAGAAGTTTTTTTAACTTATAACATCCGACAAACTCTGAAGTTTATTTTTTTTTATTTATCTCTTTTATTTTATAAATGGACATGTATACTATCACCAAATGTATCTAAATATACAAAGACTGGTACCTAATATGTAGAGCAAAGAAATATACAGGAATGACAAAAAAACTGCATAATACACCGCAATTAATAATCTAAAAAAGTAATACATTATTCTGTAGACTCTCCTTGGCAATCTCCTAATGATTGGATGGAGAGCCTTAGTGTAACATTCAGTCATTTGGATTGGTAAACTGATTGTTCTTTAACTCAATATTAAAAGGTCAAAGGCTAAGTGCCTTCTAATATACAAGCCATATGTCTAAAACATATTATGATTTCCATTTTGCTGACGGTTTCAGTGCATCTAGCATTTCCTGCCAGGCAACATTAAATCATGTGTACATCCTCAACAATGCATAGCCACATGGTGGATGCCTAGACAGTTGCTTATGAAAATTTCATGTGCAAAAACACGTCCAGTTAGATGTGATATTCAGGCTAAATGCCTGCAGGGTCTGTTGAACAGTACAGTACATGTGACAGTGGTGACATGCTTCTGTGAACTACAGTTTGGTGCCACACATGCAGTATCTACTCGTCTTCCACTAAAAGTGTGGTCAAACAGACATGAAACATTGCAGTTAGAGAATTGGCATGACAGAGAAGCAAAGATCTGTGGATCGTCTATTTTTAAAAATGCAGTCTGGTCATTGTATATTTAATTTATACGCGAACTGGCATCCTTAAAAGAGAGCAAGCAGGCTAATTCGCCCATCACTCCCTCGAGGAAAATCAACTTTTGTTGCTGAAGAGAGTCAAATAGGAAACCTTTTAGGCCGCTCAATGCTCTCTGAGGCTTCACAAGCAGGTGACTGCTTTTCTTTGCATGGTGATCATGGTGAACAAAGAAAGGTCATACGAGGCTTTAAAGGACATTATGATATTTCATCTTGTGCACAGCCACAATTGACAAAGAGAGAAGGTAAAATCAACGCTCACTGTTGTTGCGCATGAAAATGGCCTTTATTGTAAGGAGAAAATTATTACATTTTCTTCTGGAACGATCACACATTCTTTGACTAAAAATGTAATTATTCATCTTGTAAATCTGTTCTGATAGGATTATTTATTCTTTGTTGTACTCACATTCCTTTCCCTTCCTGTAATTACAGCCGTACATTACCACAGGGACCTGGTGATCAAAGTTGTTAAATATTTACCAAGATTTCAAATGTCACCTTTGCAGGCCAACACTCCATGCGGTCACAGTTAACTTCACGTTATTCAAATGACAGCCCCTTCTTCTGCTGAACAGAACCTCTTTCTCTCTTCCTGCTGCACGAGCCAGGTTATCTTTAGTGCACATTGAATATTTATACAGCAGGTGGCTGGGGAGTCGGTCACTGATCTCTAAGGTGACTTGCTGAGCCTCTGTGGGGAGTGCTGGTGTGCTGGGGTTGGCCTGGGATGAAGTCACATGGGACATATTGTCTCCTCAGTGTCCTTTTATTCCACTTTGGCAAAGGATTAGGTTTATGGTTGAATGCCTACCATAAGCACTAAGAATAAGAGTCAAAGCTCTATTACTGTAGAGTGAAGCAGTTATGGTCAAACTATCATTTGATTTATCTCCAAAAATACATCATATCTTAGATCCAGATTCTAAAAATAGAAGCCAAACTCTTTGAACACACTGCAGAGCTGCACAGAATAAACACAGCTGTACAATAACAGATAAATTGCTCGTTAAATCACAAGGGAAACAAACAATGGGAAATATTTAAGGGATCTAATGAACATGAAAATACGCTCAGGCCATTTGATTTATTCTCTAGAAATGGAGGAGGTTAGAGGAGAGGAAGGTGAGACAATGCTCATTATGCACAGAGGATTTGTGTCCGGGGATGCTCTGAATGCTAATTATGTTGTCTGGGATTGAAGTCATCCTCATTCCATCCTCATAGCTGGGGGACAATAAAATAAAATTAAAGAAGATACAAGAATCTTCCTTTCATGATAGCTTTTAAGATATGGCTCCAAGATTTGATTGATTTCTATGGAGATCACTTGACGGTGATGCACATTAGTGCAGGATATGTGCATTTAAAATCTTAAAAGCCGGAACTTGTATTGTTACAGTTTACACATAAAAAGCTTTCTTAATGTGGGTTATGGCTGCAAATACTTTTAATGAGTCCACTACTGTCAGAGAGCAATGTTCCCTTTGAGCTACATTTTTTTTTTAGTGCATTAGCAGCTGATAGAAAATAATTTTAGACAAGTACCTCAGACATGAAAAAAGCAACCAACTCATAATAATCTAATGTAGCTGTTTACATTTTGTATTGTATAAACTATGCAGAATTGTAAAGCACCCCAACAAAAGTGGGTGATTGAAGAAAACTTTCTTTGGACTGTAGATGCACAGACTTGTAAGAAAGGGTCCAATAATAAATTAGCAATTCCCGAAAAGCGTTGAGAAACTTTCTGGGAATTGGCATTTCATTGTTGTAGCCACAAAGCTGTTTCCAAACTGAATGTGTGAGATAAGTGTTTTGGAGCACAAACAAACTGAAACAAAAGAACAAGAGGTGGAGATTGGTTTAGTAAGTAAGAGAGGGGGAGGAAGCACTTCTGGAGTCCAAGGGCATCATAAACCCCAGCGTGTGTCTGCACAACAATGCCAACAGGGGCGCAAATTCTCCACACACTGGGAATCGATTTCACACAAAAAGTGGAGGACTTGGAAAGAGGCGTATCAAAGAGACACTGAAATACTGCATCTTGTGTTATTGGATTTTGAGCCCAGTTTTTTTTTTTTTTTTACGCAGCATCTGCAAGCTGGGGGATCCCATCAAGTGGAGCTTCCCCGAGCCAGCCACAAAACCTGTGGCCAAGGAAAAGAGAGGAAAGAGGAAAAGAGATTGTTCTGGGTTTAACTCTAAAATAAAATTCATGGTATGATAAGTTTTTGAAAATAATAAGAACAACTTTATTCATGGCATAAAATGTGTCGACAAACTTCATAATCTGTGCCACTTTTATATTATACTCAGCCTACAGGAAAAGTAAAATTACACTGCGGCCCGCATTCAAGTGTTGACGGGAGTCAATAGCTGTATTGATAGGAGTGTGAGAAAAACCTGTGCCACATTTGTTTCTCAAAAGCACATACATATTTTATTTTGAACAGCAAATGGAAACAGAGGTATAGTAGAAAAGGAGTGGAACTAGTCTACAAATATCAGAGACCAGGAAGAAAGAGTGAATGGATGCTGAAAGTAGTGTCTGAAAATAAATTCTTGGTGGTCATGTTGGGGCTAAATGAGAAGTTAAGATTCATTTAATCTTTTTGATGTTTGTATCCTAAAAACAGCTGCAGACATTCACAGTTATTTTAGAATGATTCATTTCCGGTCGTTTATTTTTAGAGATAAAAAAGTACCTGAAAGAGTAGGTTGTTTGTAGATCAATACAGCTCACTTAAAAAAGAAGCAAATATCAAGCCCCAAATATTACAGGAATATCACAGTGATAACAAGGGACACTTTAACGTCACATATGATGAATATTATATAAATCCAGGAATATTACAGGAATATGAAGATGGTACAACTGCTCCCATCAAACTATACTTGTCTTAATAAACACAGATGAGTATCACAATATAGAATATTTAGAGACATTATAAGAGAATAAAAATACCATAAGTAACTCATGATTTAAAACCACAGAGAGTATTTTATGATGTCAGATGCATAAAGCTTTTTTGTGTTTAGGAACTTGTTTGTATGAAAGCGGTGGAAAATGTTGGCTTCTTTGCTCCACACTACAGCCACCTTTTTTCTTCCTTAATTGAATTCAAAGCATGTGATAGTAGTAACACGCCCCCTAGTGTTTGATGTCTGCCAAGCTCCTGGAGTGTGATAGCCCTGCTCTGCGTCCTGCCCTGCTGAGCATCACTGTAGGCATGTGAAGGTGGATTCTTGTTGTTACTAATTGTTGATGCAGCAGCCCCGAGGGTCTCTCGCATGGTGATCTGGGCTCATTCCCGCTCTCTTCGAAACTCTGTGCGCTCGGACTTGCAATGATAAGCACCGAGAGTGTTTTGGAGAGTGTAGACCAGTCTTGCGTCCGTATGGAGCCCCTGATGAACACGCACTTGCCGGGAAAGGCGGCGCAGACCGGTGGCAGCTGCGCTGTCTTCATGGACGGCAGCACCAAAGTGACAGCCAACGGGGTGCACGACATAGAGGACCGGATTCTGAGGATAACCGGCTACTACGGCTATAACCCGGGATACTCCAGTCATAGAAGTGAGTGTAAAGAAAACAATGCAATGCAAGTATAGTGATTGCATTGGATGCGACAGTTTCACCCCTTTCTTTGGCAGGTGTTAGGTAGCATGAGTTTAAAAAAACACACAATTTTATGAAAATGTTGTGATGTAAATAGCCAGGCTATGTGTATATTCTGCTTCACAGTAAACAAAAATGCAGCCTGTGCCAGTGGTGTGTGGAAGAAGAAAACGATTTTCTTTTTAAATAGGCTATTGCAAAACCACTATTGCAAACTTAATTGGGTTTTAATAATGGCTATTATAGAGCAGCATGATGTCAATCACTGTCACTCTGATCTGAATGCTGGGCGATGCTGGCCCATTCATTTCTGCTACACAACATTGGAGAGAGAGAGAGAGAGAGAGAGAGAGAGAGAGAGAGAGAGAGAGAAGAGAGAAATAGAGAAATAGAGAGATACAAAACAAATCTAGCACTATCAGGCTGTGCGCGATTTATGCTGTCTTTTTCCAATTCAAATTCATAGTAAATAATTTAAACTGTAACCTAATGTCCAAATGGTAAACAATCACTTTGATGGCAGCCTCATATTGAATTACAAATGTTTAATTAAAACTATCAATTTCCCAAATGACAAACACAGTGGTTTCTCCTGGTATGCATGTGAATATTGCCAGCAATCTCTTGAGGTGCATGCGAAATAGCTTCAATACTTAAAGCTTCTCTATAATTTGTCAACAAGGTTTTGATAGAGCAATGCTCTGAATTTCGCTGACTCTGAGACAATGGCTGGGATGGAAGAAGAGAGCTGATGGTGCACTTTGTTCGAGGATGATCTATAAAATATTTGCCTCCAAATAGTAAAATTCTCTGTGCACAGCTAATCAGTGGTTTAACAAATGGCTTTATGGTAATGAAGTAAGGGGTGCACCATTCTTTATCATCTATCTTGGAGCCTCTTGTGTTTGAGATGATGGTACACTTTCACCCCAAATGAATTGGATTTGTCATGTAAGCTCCCTTACATCTCCCTTTGGCTGTTACGTAAAAGCTCTGTTTCAAATTGATGGCTTTAAGATACCTGTCTGGACAAGAGATGCACTCCCAATGTTATGACGTTCTTGCTCAGATCAACTATCAACCCTGGTACATTGTGACAGCAATACTCTCATAAACTTGTTTTAAGTCTAAGAGGAAAAGTGAGTACGCAGATAGCAGGGCCTTATTCAATCAGTTCCGGCTGAGGTTCTGTTAGACAAGCTAAGAGCACCTCAATGTTTTTTTAGACAGAGGCTGAGGAAAAGGAAATGAGCTGTCTTGAGCAATGTCGTTTATTAACTGCCTCCTGTTTATCAGAGGTGTCATTTGCAGTAGATTACCAAGAATGCAATCACACTTTCATTTGTGACTATATCTACGTGTTCAGATGAATCTATTCAGAGAATATGTGATTAACGCGGGGCACTCAAAACTTTAAATTAAAAATGGATTGGACAACTTTAGCAGGGTCTCTGAAACAACGGTCACTGATAGCGGTATGTATACATTTTTTGCTATAGACTATAGAAGACAGAATTCATTGCTTTTCATTGGTAATTTTCAAAAGTTTAAAAGTTTGCTTATTTTAGTAACGCTTGAATGGCAAGATCCAAATTGTAAATGTCACAATGTCATCAAAGGGCTGATCTGATAAGATGTTATTGTTCCCAATAACGCTGCAACGATTTGTAAATTAATAGCAAATGCATATCTTTGGTGACCGTTGGTGGGACAAAACAAGAATAACAAGCCTCTGTCTGTCTCAACACATTGCCTACTCTCCACTGAAGCAGACAAAAAGGAAAGATGGGGGGTCGTCTGTGATGTAATTTCAGGTATATAGAGCAGGTGTGGATTGTAATAGAATCCACACCAAGCCTTTAAACACCAGTGTAAGGGGTTATTTGATTTCAGAGACATTTCCCATTTCTCTGATGAAATATGTCATCTGTAGCCCTGTGTTTCTTCATCCATCCATCCATCAACTGATCTTTATGCATGCCAGAGTCAACAGAAGGTATTCCTCAGGGCAACATTTTTCCTGCTTGCATAGCTATTAAACATGCTGTTGCTGAGACTGTCACTGTAAAGGAGTCTGGTTATGTGCACACACTGGTCTATCTCTTAAATGTATTTTATCATTCTTAGAAAGAAGTATGTGAAAAGTCACTTCTTGTTTTACACTGCTTGCTGCCAAAAAGCATCACATTTGTTTACTTTGTTTTGTTTACACATTTGTAAATCTTGAGTTGAGAAGCACACTTCTACTTAATCTGCTGAGTATCGTTTTCCATAGGCAAAGGAGCAAGTAAATAGAACAGTAGGCTCACCCTGCCAAGCCTATGGGGTAATGATATATTTAGTAAGATTCTGGTGCCAGTTTATTATTGCCATCTGCGTTGAATTAGAAGATGCCTTTGAGGGGGATTGTGGACTACATTTGGTGACAGGCTGTTATACATAGTATGGTCATGATATAATGCTGCAAGTAAGTAATAAGGTCAATGTCCTTCTAAACAAACAAGGTGCAAATGATAGTGGCTTAACTACTAACATTTGCTCGAAAGAAACAAATTGACATAAAATTGACTTTAAATAAAAAGAAAAGAACATATTCTTACAGCATCCATTTGGCTCCTGTTGGAGCAAACAACAATGGTGTGTACTGCAGTTTAATGCTTCCTCAGCATCTAACAGAAAACCATTACAATAATTTGCTGTGTGTCTTGTTTTGAGTAGCTATTTGTTCAAAAAGGGCATTTCGGTAGTGCTGGCATGCAACCCCGCTGGGTAAATAGGTATGGTGCCGGACAAATGACAGGTACTTCTTGTAGTGGCAGTCCCACTCAGCACTGTTCACAGCCGGCATCACAGCAAGACAACAACAACAACACACAGGCACTCCAAGGAACATTTTGAAGGAAGGGTGTGAAAAGCAAGCATTTATCACAATGGGGTGTGTTGTTGTTGTGCTCTTCAGTGTACAGAGAAAGTCTGGATAGAAATACAAAGAAAAATAGAAGCGCTTTGAATCCATTTATGCTTACACTGATTGGTCATTCACTTTTGAAACCATCTATGTCCAGTGTTAACAGCAGGTGAATTCCTTGTCTTCCTCAGACATTGCCTAAAACATTCTGTACGTGCATTATTTTCGACTTTCCCCTTTCCATGTCTGTTCACTCAGAGCTATTTATAACTAGCCTAGCGTTGAATGTGTTATGAGCTTTGCCTGAATGACTCCTGGAGTGCTGTTAGTCTCACATGCTCCTGGGAATGAGCAAAAACCTAAGGAGCTGCTGAGCTGTACTCATGACACTGTGTTATTGGTCAGAATAAAAATTTTGGAATATGTTTTGAGACATGTTTTCCTGTAAGCAATGTTCTGTAATCTAAAAGTAATATTAAATAATTGAAGGGGACAATAAGTGAAAGGTTTGTAATGGCATTTCCATCATGCTGAGTACACCAACAGACTCGTCAGCAGCCGAACACTACCCTCTTGTGGTCTGTAAATCCAACAACAACAACAAAAAGTGATCTTCCACATCCTCCAATGAAATGCCTGACAGAAAATGTCAGTACTTAGTATTCAGTCTAATTACTACCTCTGTGAAGCACGAAAATATAAATATAAATTTTTATACATCTCAATGTATCTGCAATAGCTAAAATTATGCTATTTCATGTATTGTATTGCACACTGTGTAATTTTACATCCGCTATGTTTCAGAAGGGTTGTTTCACACAAATCACTAAAAAACATCTAGCCAAAGCATTGGGTGAAAAATGACATTTGAATAACTCAATAACAACTAGTTTAGACCGAATTGCCAACCAGGCTAAGTGGACAAAACAAATGAGTACAACATGAACTAACATGGGTCATTAATTATTACATAATCATGTGACTTTGTCTTGTAAAGAGACAGACAGGGCCAGATAAGACACCAGCATCGGAGTACTGGTTGGTCTCTGGGCAAATAATGAAGCTGCCATTTCCAGTATAGTCTGCTTTGTGCAATGTACTTAATGGTAACTTGGGGGTAACTGGGTTTGTACACAAATTCACAATAGGGGCCCAACAGCAAATTACTGGGGCCAGCCAAAAATATGTACAGTGGCTTGAGAAAGTGTACACACCCATGCTAAAGTTGATTAAAAAGAGGAATAAAAAAATCTTTAGAAATTGATCTTAATGCCTTAATTAAAAAATAATTTAGTTAAATCCAACCTTTTAAGGACACCAATTTTCTTTGTGAATGAATAATGTATTGTTAATAAATAAATGTTCTTCCTTGAAATACAGGAGGCATAAGTATACATACCCCAATGTTAAATTATCATAGTGGCAGGCACATTATTATTTTTAAAGACCAGTTATTTCATGGATCCACAATACTATGCATCCTGATAAAGTTCCCTTGGCCTTTGGAATTAAACTAACCCAGTATCATCACATACCCTTCACCATACCTAGAGATTGGCATGGTTTTATTTCAGTTAGATTAATAGCTGGTTTGATTTGCATTGAGAGAAGATCTTATGGAAAGTTCCGGACTCAGGACTGTGCACCAGCTTCCACTCCCCCTTCTTTCTCTGCACTACCTACACTTTATATTTTTGACATTTTAATTGTTATGTTATATTTCTTATATTTTTGTGTCAACACTGAAAAGGGATTGCTCCAATTTCATTGCACAGGTACTGTGTACTTGTGTATAATGACAATAAAGGCATTCTATTCTATTCTATGCCTATCTCTATGAATGGTGAAGGGTATGGGATGATGTCAGGCTATTTTAATTCCAAAGGCCAAGGGAACTTTATCAGGATGCATAGTAACCTGGATCCATGAAATAGCTGGCCTTTAAAAATAAAGGGGTGTGAATATTTATGTCCCCTGTATTTTATGGAAAACATGTATTTATTTACAATACATTATTCATTCACCAAGAAAATTGGTGTCCTTAAAAATTTGGATTTTGGATTTTCTTTTTAGTTAAGGCATTAAGATCATTTTCCAAAAGATGTTTTTTATTCCTCTTTTTAATCAACTTTAGACTGGGTGTGTAAACTTTCTCAAGCCACTGAAGTTACTGACATACAGCACTACAACACGTGACCAATAGCACAGTGGCATGGGTACAGGTCAGCAGTTCTGTAACTCCTATACAGAGAAATGTTGCACCTATTACTTGGAAGGTATTGCCCTGGGGCCCCTAACAGGCTGCCACTGGGGCTAAATGCACAGACATCACTGTAAATATCCCCAGGTCTACTTTTAAAGAAGAAATATGTCCTATGAAAGCTGTCTACAGTGATGTCTGTGAACTATTATCATGTTTTCAGTGCTATATATCAATATATCAAAACCTCACCACATCAAACTGAAACTATATGCATAACAAGACCGCACTAAGGATAAGTGACACCCGTCTGAACTGACTGGTAAATGATTTGAGCAAATGGTCTTGTTTAGGAATATCTTTCCTCATGTCCTTGTATGTGCACCTGTAACGCAATTCATCATATTCACCACAAGGTGTCCTCATCTTCCAATGTAACCACATTGAGTTGAATTGATGATAAGAGGTCTAGTGAGTGGAAACTAACAGTAAGGAGTTGAGCAGTGTGTCCAGTCTCCAATACAGCTAATATCAGCTGCAGATAACATGCATGCCTTTGTCTCTCATCCTACTCCTTTGCTTCTGGTCCCCAGTGAGATCTGATGAGTAGAAGAGTAGGGCTAAATACAAAGGAGCTTGCACCATAAACTGAGGAGCATTTGGTTGATCTAAATGACAAAAGAGCCTGAATCGGGAAAGTGCGTCAGTAGAGTAGACACACTGTTGCTATGGAGGTAAAGAGAGAGGATGCTGTACTATTTCGTGCTTTGATCTGTGATGCAAGAGTACAGTACCATTGTGTTACAACACTCAGTTTCCTGTTTGATTATTTACACCTAATTATATTATCATCATGATGTTCATTTTGTGTTGAAGTTTTAGAGAGGTATTAATTCAACTTTATTTTGGAACAGTAGTTTGTGGTGCTGTTGAATTATAGTGGACGAAGAGACAGAAAACCAATGAAGAGACTCAATAAATAATCTTCTGTTTTTTTCAGCTGCTGACGTGAAGAAAAACAAAACAGTGAATTTGTGAGCTGGCAGTGAACTTGTGATATGTAAACCTAGAAATACCTATATCTTAAACCTTCACAATCACTTTCAGTCCAAGCACCCATGCTCCAAGTATTTCTCTTAATCTGATAGCAATTAGCATCCTGGGCTTTTTCTGTTCCCCTTCCTGTCTAGCTGTTGGCTTGTCATCAGCAAGGCTATTTATAAGTTTAACCCTCCTTGTCTCAGTGATTCATGCCCCCAGCTCATTCCCTAATTACACCTGACCCAACATTGAGCCAACATTTTAATCAAGCCTCATTCCCACAACATCACTTAATGCCCTAGTGTTAAACTCATTCTGTCCTACTGACTGACCATGGGAAATAAGTGGCTTGCACCTTGGCTGTGTTACTGGAACATGGCCCTGCCTTTTTTTGTACCAAACAGCCAAACAATAGCTGTGCTGTCTCTTACAGCCTGTGGAATGCACAGAGAAGTACTCCGATCTGCTATGCTCTCTATAAAAGTGCCAGAGATTTGGCTGACAGAGAGAGAGAGGGAGAGGGCTTAGGGTGATACTGATATAATGACAGAAAACCTGGAGCAAACGTGACTCATCTAGTATTCTTAACACACCAACATACACATTGCAGTTACAATATTGCATGTTTATTTGAGTGCTTTCTATTTCAGGTCATGATGCTAATGTCTTTGGCTTGGCTAGTATTGACTTCATTGGTGAGAGGACATTAAGGACTGCAAGGCCTCATGTGTCTGATTGCATACAGGAGACACTTATAGTTGCTGATATAAAGGCCTAAGCAATAGCTAGGTCCATTAAACCTCCAGGCAGATAAACCACAGCTGGAGATAGAATGGCCGGAGGGCTTTCCTTGGGATGGAAACTCCTGACCACAGTCCTTAGGGTGATGCACATGGCCCAGACTGACCCTCCTCAGGTCCACACCTTCTGCTGATGAGAGGTTTTCCCTTGACTGTGCAAAAGTGATGAAAAACATATCAAAACCTTACTGTTAGTCTGTGTTAAAAGGAAAAGTCTAGTGCAGAATATTTTACTTAAATAATAGTAAAGAAGCACCAGTCAAAAGTGTGTATGATGGTAAGGAAGCATAGCATTTGTTAGGCAGAGCACAGAAGTCGTGCCTGCATTAAGCGATTTCCATCATGCGTCACAATCACTTGCCCAATCACAGCTGTGTGGCTATCGGTTAACTAGCAACATCTAATCATATTCATGCAGGGGTGCAGTGCCAGCAACATAATGTGATACTACTCACTATTATTTTGCTGATACATTCATGCCAACACTATTTGCACTCAACCACCACAACATGTTCTTTTTGGTATCACTGATTTAACTAAGATTGTTATGTCAAGTATGTTTATTAAGAAGCAATTAGTTCTCCCAGCAGAATCTTCACTCCTCCCTCATAAAGCAGAGCATTTTTGTCCAAATCTAGCTGTATAACCATTTGCTGTTTTCACATACTGGAGAAATGATTTGTTGTTACTTCTAGGGGAATTATAAGTACCACTGCAGGCCTAACTGAACCCTAAGTTCAACTCATCTCCAGCAGTGCCTCTTCACTTGAGCTAGTTGGTGGGTGAGGCAGCTCTCTACAAGCAACATTACATTACAAAGTGTCAAGTTATTGACATAGTGAGCAGTGCTTTAATGTTGGTGATTCAGATGCTGCTAGGTCTAACTACTGTTAGCAAGTTTGAAGCCTAGCAATGCATTATATATTTAAAGCTTAATGGAGGTTTTGCATGTACAGTCTTCTACTCCCAGCTGTCCGATGGATTTGATGAAATAAATACTTTAGTATCATTCCCTGTAAAGTCTTACACAGTGAAAATAGTCCACACGATGTACAACATTTTCAAATTTGACTACCTTTCTACTACTGCTAGAGACAAGACAAACATGCAGGTGCGAGAAGTGCTGATATGTCCAATGAAAAGCAACATGATCAGAGTTTGTATGTATGCATGGGACTGTCATAGTTGTCTTTTCCATAGCTCTGTTACTTAATGTTGCTGTGGTGAAAGCAACAGAAGAGAGCTCTACTAATAATCTGACTCTCAAGGAGTAGTGAAGAGCAGGAGATGTGCCAAGAAGAGAGAGAGAGTCATTGGAAGATGGAGGACAAGAGTATAGAGAGAGAGACAGGGAGGGAAGGAGTGAGAAGAGCCTGGTCAGGTAGAGAGGTGAGGGGAGGGGAGGAGGAGGGAGAAAAGGAGGGGGCAGCAGCTAACGCAGCGTAATTAGTCCGGGCTGCTTGGTTACCTTCCAAACAAAGCTCCTGATTTGTGGAGCAAAAGAAGAGGAGGGGAAAGAGAGACAGAAAAGAGGAGGGGGATGATGGAAAGAGATGAAGGGAGTGATTGCACCATGCCACACACACTTGAAGCTCAGTCTCCCTTGGAGACAGTGGCAGCGCTGGATCACGGCATGACAGGGCAACAGTAGAGTCTCCACTCGACTTTCACTGAGCTATCTCCACTGAGCTGTGTCACTACCCAGTCAGTAAGTCTGACAGAGAGAGAGAAAGAGAGAGAGACAGAGCACCCGTAACAGTAAACAGTGAGAGCGCTAAGCTGGAGAGTAACAGAGAGTCAGGACTGGAGTGCTGGGAAGAAGACAGAAGAGTTTGACAGAGAGCTGGGGAAAGGGGGCAATCAAAAGCGTGAAGAAGAAGCGGAGGGGTCTGGAATCTGAGGATGCGCGGAGCTAGCAGGAGGAGCTGCTGAGCGTGCAGGAGCAGCCAGGGTGCACGCACGCACGCACACACACACTCACGCAAACACACACACACACACACACACACTTACTTCTCAGGGAAGGACAGTGTGTTGTGCCCCCAGTGGAGGATGAAGAAGCACTCAGCCCGGGTGGCTCCTCTCAGCTCGTACAGCACTCAGGTCCTGACCTGCCCCATCTCTGAAGGTAAACTGAAAGAACCAGAGAGGCCCAGGACACCCTTTATACTAAATTATGTATATTCTATGTGTAGTGTTAACATGTTTTTTAAAAAAACACACTTTTGTATTATTTCAGTTTCCTGCTGGCAGAGTTGAGAAGCTAACTGGGTTGACAGGAAGCGTAATTGTAGCAGCAGCAGGAGCAGCAGCATGTATTTGGCTGACCAGCACTAATGTAAAAAAAACAAAAAAACAGGCCCAAGTCAGCTGCTTTCACATCTCTTCACCTGTCCTTCCTTTATATAACTGAGCATTTCTACTCCCCACTCTTTAGCATCCTTATCCCTAAAAGTCTTGAACTTCACCTAAATCCCTCCACCTTTTACTTTTGCAACAGAGATTACAGAGTGATACTGCTAATCTCCTTTTTCATCACTATCATCAATATCATGTCACATCTTTAGACCTAACTTAGATACAGGCTTATTGCTGTTTGACCTCTAGTAAGCCTGCCTAACGCTGCAGACATGACTGTGAGCTTCATATTGGATTTGGCAGGAGCCCTTCCATCAATGTCACTGGCATGCAGTGTCAGTGGCAGGGGGGTAAAACACAGAATGGATTGAAATATGAGGTTTGAGCAGCATAGTGTGTCACACAGAGTGGATAAGCTCAGTTAATGGGTACCAGTTGTGTGTGATTCTATGCAGCACTGTGATTTCTGTAATGCATAATGTTCACGCAGAGCCATTGATAACTCGTCAATTATTCCATGTATTAATATAAATACTATTAGAAATA
Source organism: Percina caprodes (assembly GCA_013375575.1). Lineage (NCBI taxonomy): Eukaryota > Metazoa > Chordata > Actinopteri > Perciformes > Percidae > Percina > Percina caprodes. The sequence continues at coordinate 2,376,763 of JABXJD010000013.1, forward strand.
GCCATAAAAGTATAAACTATGTGTATTCTTGTTTGACAAAGGTGGAAAGAAGCTTGTCCCAAATTTGGTCACATACATTAAGCAGGTATTATGTTTTGATGTGTTGTGAAGAGTCTATATTTTAATATTTAGGCAATTATTCAGGCTCTTTTATGGTTGTCAATCATTATTGTTTACTTTGCAACTTTTTAACAACAATTCTAGTCAGCAATATCTCTGTCTGTTATGAGAATACAATTTTGTCATGGAGAGCTGCCTTTTGAGGCATGGGAAAATAGAGGTATCATATTATTGCATCTTGGCACCAGATCAGCCTGTAGTGGCTTCTACCTGAGGACAGAAGAGCCCGTATCCAACACTAAAAGCTTTAGGTTTTTGACTGCACTATAAAACATGAACCATTTTTGCTTGGTGGTCAAGGAAAAGCAGATATAAAGAAAAAAAGAATAAGGGAGTTACTGCTTCTCTTTTGCAGAAATGTCAGATTTCAGTTTTCCAGCTAGCAACCACCAGGCTCATTAGATTGATTAACAATCCTTGGTGTGACAGAATGTAATTAGACCAAATCCCTAGATGATCCTGTCGAAAACAAACTGTATCGATGTTGAACATTATGCTTTCACCACATTCTATCTAAGGTTTCTGAGGTGATGATCAGCGTGTAATGAACTGAACTTAACTGAACTTGCTCAGTTGCCAGTGGGAGCTGTTAGTTTTACACTTTTAGTTTGCTAAAAGTTTTTTATTGTGACATAGTTTTAAGGTTGTTTGATCTCTTGCTTAAAATATGGTCCTGTGAGTGGAAATATTAGTTCTACCATGTGGACAGACTCAAGGCCACTGCTGCACTAATGCAGTAACTACGTAAACTTACTCTAGTGCCAAACTTATGTACAGTCTTGAATATTTCCATTTCATGCTACTTTATACTTCCACTCAACTACATTTCATATTGTACTTTTCACTCCAATTATCTGGCAGACATGGTTACTGGTTACTTTTCAGATTTTACATTTAAAAAAACATAATGAGTTTTAAGAATACACATCTACCTTCTAAACATCTTATATGGCTTGATTTAAATAACATTTTGAATGAGGTATAATTTTTCCGAAATTTCACAAAAAAACTAATATTAGAGAAAAGCCCAAATTATGAATACAAATTTGTGTAGTGGAAGTTTGTTTTTTCCTCTATCAACCCACATTCATCTTCTGGTGACCCATCAGATGGATGGATGGATGGATGGATGGATGGATGGATGGATAGATAGATAGATAGATAGATAGATAGATAGATAGATAGATAGATAGATAGATAGATAGATAGATAGATAGATAGATAGATAGATAGATAGATGGATGGATGGATGGATGGATGGATGGATGGATGGATGGATGGATGGATGGATGGATGGATGGATGGATGGATGGATGGATGGATGGATGGATGGATGGATGGATGGATGGATGGATAGATAGATAGATAGATAGATAGATAGATAGATAGATAGATAGATAGATAGATAGATAGATAGATAGATAGATAGATAGATAGATAGATAGATAGATAGATGGATGGATGGATGGATGGATGGATGGATGGATGGATTCCACCTGGTGGAAATTTGTCTTTGGCTTATCTTGTTACTTCTGGACAACAGGTGGCCTGACCCTTCGGTTGGAAACCACTGGGTATATGAAGTTGTAAAAACAAGCTCCAACATGGCTGGTTACAACAGTTAAATGCTAATTATTTATAACAGTCTAATAACGTAAAATAAGATCAGTCACCCGGGCCAATTCTCTGTAGAACAAGTACCTTATTTGGACGCTACATGCAGGACTTTTACTTGAAATTGGGCATTTTTACATTATGGTGTAGGTTACTTATCTTAAGTAAAGGGCCTGGCTACTTCTAATACCATTGCACTAATATGACTCTAATCTGTGACTTTATATTCACCATTCTTACTCGGGGATAACAGTTACAGCCAAGACTTAGCTTTAATACTCTTACTGGGTGCCAGCGATGATCTCATGCATCCATTTAGCTTGTAAAGTAAGTTTGGTAGGACCATAGAGTTCTTTTCTGAACAAAAGAAGTGACTCTGGAAAACAGTCAACTTAGTTTCAGGGTGGAGAGAGACTTCAGATGATACAAAGTGTCATTCAAAGTGTCACTCTAAATGCTTTACACAAACAAACAAAACTGCTACCACTATTTTGTCATTAGCTACTTGATCAAAGAGTTTGTGCTCCACACATTGGGTTTCTTTTGGATGAAAGGAATACTTATTTACATGTTGGTACACTCCACTTTCATTAGACCTGTCAGCTAATGCTTGATCTCCCGCTGAGGTCTCATTGCAAACAAAAGACTATCAAATACAATAATGACACCCCTGAGATGCCCTGCTAGAGAGGAGATACTATGGGTACAAGTTCCAGTGCTTGCAGGGCTCTAGTGTCTGTTGCCATGGTGGAAACGGTGGAGCTTCAAATGCTGAGCTAGCAAAGAGAGCACAGGCAGCAAACATCCAGCACATGTCATCTTTTATTCCTGCCTTGGTGTAAATTGATCACACTGTGCTCTTAAAGAACGGATCTTAGTTCTCTCTGGAAATGCTCACACACACACACACACACACACACTCACACACACATCACTTCACATATTATACAGCACAGTTAATGTCCAGATGCGTCACTGTGGCATAAGATTAGAGATAAATCCCTTCTATCTATCCATCTATCCATCCATCCATCCATCCATCCATCCATCCATCCATCCATCCATCCATCCATCCATCCATCCATCCATCCATCCATCCATCCATCCATCCATCCATCCATCCATCCATCCATCCATCCATCCATCCATCCATCCATCCATCCATCCATCCGATTTGTTACCAGAAGATGAATGTGGGTTGAGAGAGGAAAACACAAACTTCCGCTACACTAATTTGTATTCATCGTTTGGGCTTTTCTCTAATATAGTTTTTTTGTGAAATTTTAAAAATTATACCTCTCTCAAAAAGTTATTTAAATCAAGCCATATAAGATGTTTAGTAGTTAAATGTGTATTCTTAAAACTCATTATGTTTTTTTAAATGTAAAATCTGAAAAGTAACCAGTAACCATGTCTGTCAGATAATTGGAGTAAAAAGTATAATATGAAATGTAGTTGAGTGGAAGTATAAAATAGCACGAAATGGAAATATTCAAGGCAAGTACAATTACCTCAAAACTGTACATAAGTTTGGCACTAGAGTAAGTTTACGTAGTTACTGCATTAGTGCAGCAGTGGCCTTGAGTCTGTCCACATCTATCTATCTATATCTAATTTTGGAGTAATTAATCTGGTGATACCGTACCGCTTTCTGAGTTATTCTATACAGTTCTCGTTTTCATGTTCCAATATATCTCAAAGGTAACATTTTCATAGCAGGAATGTACCAACAGTCCAAAAACTGTCTGCCAAGGTTGACATGACTTTATTGTGGAATGTCAGGTGGTTAGGTTTATTCTTGCTATCTGGGCATCAGGTTTCTGTGCACACCTGACTGCAATAGGTGTGCAGTATATGTGCTGCATCATGAGGCGGCAAAGCTATTTATGACATGGACAGCCACAATGCTAACCAAACACATTTTCGACAAAGCCTTGTCTTCTGCATCAGCAACTTTACAGCAGGAAAATGCAAACTGTTGGAGTGACCACTAAGGGCAATTGATCAATAAATGCAAAGTGCTGGATCCCAGCCACGGAGACACCAACTACATCCTGTATGCACAGCAGTGCCACTAGGGCTTTGAGCTAAATACTATTGTCGGCATGCTAACATGGTCACAAAGACAGTGCTAACATGCCGACGTTACAGTAAGCACGTTTAATGTTTACCATGCTCACCATCTTAGTTTAGCATGTCAGCTTAACTTGTTAGAAATAGCAAATTACGACAAAATACAAAGTTCAGTTCAAGTTCAGGCTGATGATGGCACTACATTTAAAGTTAGGGATTTTCAAAGTTATTAGAATTCATGAAAGATAGTGACAGATATTTCACTGAAAATCACAAATGTGATCCTCATGGCAGCACTACAGGAAAAGTCAGGTGATTCCCAAATTTATTGGGCTTTACCCTTTCAATGCCATGGATATCTGTTCCAAATGTCAAGGCAATTTAAGACATTTAAGTAAAAAATGTCAACCTCATGGTCAGGAGGATCATCAATCAAAGTTATTATTGGCCTTTGAACAGTAAGTAGAGCCCACATGCAGAGATGCTGCAATGCAGTTCCTGTTATTGTCTTTTCTCCTATTGTCTCACATCAGGAGGGGATGGTTCAGAGTCTCAGGCAGACACACCAGGCAGTGAGACCAGCGAAGAGAGCCGCTCCTATCAGGCATGTACCAACACAGCTCTGAAGGTGCTGGGTGGTCTGCTGCTGGTGCTGGGTGTCTCCTCCTCCTGGGTGGGCACCACTCAGGTGGTTAAACTGACCTTCCAGTCCTTCTCCTGTCCCTTCTTCATCTCCTGGTTCAGCAGCAACTGGAACATCCTCTTCTTCCCCATCTACTACTCGGGACTCGTAGTTACCGCACGGGAGAAGCAGACTCCCATACAGAAATTCAGGTAAACTGCCAAAAATAATAATTCATAGTTCAGAAAACATTTATTTAAGAAAAGCAAAAGCTGCTAATCTAAATTTTGCAATACCTGTTTGCCATTGTTACTGTTACTGATACGTTGACAGACAGAAGATGTTGTTACTGTTTACTCATACGCTGACAGACAGAAGATTAACAGATGTGTCAGTGAAGTTCGTCATCAAAATAAAAAGGAATAGTCATCTAGTTGTGTTCATGTTTAACAAACTAAAGTAATTTTGTGTGTTCTCTCAAACAGGGAGTGCAGCAAGCTCTTTGGGGAGGATGGGATGACTCTCAAACTTTTCGTAAAGAGAACAGCACCCTTCTCAATCCTGTGGACACTGACTAACTACCTGTACCTCATGGCTTTGAAGAAACTCACCGCCACTGATGTCTCTGCCCTCTACTGCTGCCACAAAGCTTTTGTTTTTCTCTTGTCCTGGATTGTTCTCAAGGACCGTTTCATGGGTGTTAGGGTCTGTATGAAAACACCAGCAATAACAATAATACTTTTAAGAACTGTGTTTCTGTCTCCTTAAGGGGGTATTGACACTGATTGCTCTGAATCTCTACCTACAGATAGTGGCTGCCATCATGGCCATCACAGGTATTGTCATGATGGCTTATGCTGACGGTTTCCATGGCGATTCCTTTGTGGGTGTGGCATTGGCTGTGGGCTCGGCCTCCACATCAGCTCTCTACAAGGTTAGACCACATTACAGTTTGAACTACTTGTGTTATTGTCTTTGCACTGACTTTAAATACTTGCATAGTCTCTCACTGGTGTAAATTAATTGTCTACTCACCATCCAGGTGCTGTTCAAGATGTTCCTGGGCAGTGCCAGCCTTGGCGAAGTGGCCCACTTCCTTTCAACCATGGGCTTCTTCAACCTCATCTTTATCTCCTGTGTGCCCCTCATCCTCTACTTCACCAAGGTAGAGCACTGGGGCTCACTGTCCTCACTGCCATGGGGGTACCTGTGTGGAATGGCAGGATTGTGGCTGGGTGAGAGTGCATATATATCTTTGTAGAACAAAGAGTGAAGATCATGGTTTGACTTGCGTTTCCATGAATGCTTTTTGAATTAATTTTAGGGTTGCAGTTAACAATTATTTTCATTGTTGATTAATTTGCCAATTATTTTCTCTATTGCAGGTGGCTTGTGGAGTTGTCTTGTAAACAGACGTTTAGAGTTTTTCCCTATTGAATTGAATCGTTGAGGAACAAATGTGTTAAATGCATTTTATTCCTCATAATATATCAGGTTAGGAGACCCACGACTAAAACATTGCTCCATATTACTACTAAAAAAAACTCCACAAGGCACCTTTAATCAATACCCTGTGTACCATCAGTCCAAAACAAGAGGATTTTCAGTTTATTATTATAGAAAACAAACACAAAGAAGCAAATCTTCACATTTGGGAAGCTGGAACCAGTGACTATTTTGTGTTTTTGCTGAATAAAATGTATTGAATGATTAATCGATTATCAAAATTGTTGCCAAATCATTTTCTGTTGACTGACTTATTGATAAATCAACCAATCGTTTCAGTTCCAATTCATTTGTACTCCAATGATTTCAACCTATTCATGTCTTTCCAGTGTTCAACATCTTGGTCCATGTTGGTGTTGTGCTGACGTACCCCATTCTCATCTCCATAGGGACACTGCTCAGTGTTCCAGGCAATGCAGGTAGGGTTTCTTAATGTGGCTCAAGTAATACCTACCTTTCTGAATATTATGGTGGAAATTAATACAGTATGATCGTAAAAATGAGAGTAAATGGCCACACATACTGTGGTTTTGTGATGAGATGTCAGTGCTTAGAGTCACTGTAGCAAACAGATTACACAGCAAGTCTGCCTCTCTTGTCCTGGAAACCCAATCATCAACGTGCCTCAACAGAACCTGCAACTATCCTCTCGCTGAGGGAGGATCAGGTTGCTAAGGCGACTCTAAATGCCTGCAGACGAGTTATTTTCTTTAACTACGATGGACTGTATGAAGGTCAGGGGGCTACGGCAACTTGTCCAAGGGCTCCAGACCGCAAAGACGCAGAGGATAAAGTGGATGGCTTGTGCTGATTATAAGCCGCATTTGCTACACTTATCCCCATACAGCCGCAGTGTCCTGTGGTTTATCTTACTCTATGTAATTAATCTCAATTTGTTTTTGTTTCTCCCCCACCCTTCCCTGTCCTGCTCTTCGGCTGCCTCTTTTGTTCCTGTCTTTCACCTGCTGTAGCTGTAGATGTTTTGAAACATGAGGTGATCTTCAGTGTGGTGCGCCTGGCAGCCACTTGCATCATCTGCCTGGGCTTCTTGCTCCTGCTGCTGCCAGAGGAGTGGGACTCAGTCACGCTGCGTTTCCTGGCCAACATTGCAGACAAGAAGTCGGAGGAACATGGCGAGGAACTCACAGAGTCCAGCGTCCACACTCGAAGCCGCAGTCGAGCAAATGGCACTGTCTCCATTCCCTTGGCATGACATGGCTGAGCTCTGCTAGAAGCTTCTGCTAACAAGTCTTAAAGCCCCGTCTGCTCATGTTCCTCCATGACTTTGTGGTGGGAGGTTCAGTCCACATGGACTCTCGCCTGTCAGGAAGACAGGAAGTATTGTCTTGAACTTCCATCTGGAAAAAGATTGTTGCATCTTTGTCTCCATCACTGCAGGAGGGAATGAAGAACATTCATGATTTTTGCTAATTGAAACGGTGGAAAGTGTGATTTACTTTCTTGAAATACTTGCCACGCTCAGTCATGTTCCTCGCTCGCACCCAAACCAAGCGCTGACTGGCCTCCCTGACCTGCTCTGCGGACTGTATTCTGTGAATATAAATATTGGCAGGGCCAATTTGGCTCAATCTTATATGTATTTACGACATTTGTTTAGAGCTGTATCAATAAGAGTATTATTTTAAGTCGTATTGAATAGTATTATATACAAGAATGGCAATTATACTTTGTGTAATGTACAGGCTCTTTTGGTTTCATAATTAAAGACTTAAAACTTTATTTATAGCAGTATATTGCTTGTTTAACTAATGACCACATGAATGTGGCTAATTCCTGAGTTTCTAATAATATATTAAAACAGCTTTCATTTTCTCAGTAAAGTGCTGTCTAAATCAGCACTGACAAGGATGCATATAATGCTTGCAAAGCTTCACAACACCCCTGAATAAATTACCATTATAAGTTTGTATTGTTGTTTACTTTTATAAAAAATTATATTAAGTTAATTATAATTATGAATACTTTTTTTATCTGTGCTGTTGGGGTGGACATGGACTCCTGGCTCTCCCACTTCAACGTGCAAAATGTCCTGGTCTAAGACACAGATTTTGATGTTAAAGTAGGTTTAAGGCTGCAATAATCAACTTTGGGCCCATGGACCACTTTTTTAATTCACAATGAATATAAATTGATTCACACTGGGAATTGTTTTTGTACTTTAAATGTAAATAAGGTACCAGAATGCATTAAAACGCATAAAAATAAAGCTTGTCTATTAAAAAAAGTGCCAGAGCGGAGCAACCCTAAGCCCCAAATGTCCCAAAATCCATCTGCCTCTGTGTACACCTGACCTCAGTCATATTCTTAAATTCAAAGAAAGATGAGTTATGAACTTTTCTTCTTATCTTTATTCATTGTATCTGATAAATATTATTGTTTGTTTATTGATTGTCATTTTGCAATTTTTTTGTAATCACCATTTTTCAAAAGTTAAACTGTGAAACAGCCCTATAAAACTGTATAACAGACAAACATTGTTTCAGCCATGACCAGATATTTTTAGCAGAACTTAGCAGCGTTGTTTATACAGTAATCTGTTAAGTACATTGCATTGATTTAGCAGCAATGACTTTGCAGAATTCTCCCACTCTATAATATATTATGCAATGCTTTTCTGTGCTGCACTTAGCTGACACACACACTGCAAACTGAAGAAGATTAAGAAGGCTTGTCTATACTATCATTTATCCTCTTTTACATAGCCACACAATCTGTGGTAATAATACATGCCTATGCCTGGCATTGGAAAAGGCCCATGGGACATGTTGTGCCTGTATAACACTGTAATAGGCATTTGTCAAAATTACTTTTTAAGTGTCACATAACATGGTTGCATGTGTAGTGCAAATAGTGCTGTTGAGATGACGAGGGTGTCAGGAGAATTATTTTGTGTCTTTCTACATCATTCTTCATAACACACACACATGCACACACACTCCCAAGAGTCTTAACACCACAGTGCCGTTATGATTGTTGGAGTGCAGTCAGTGAGTTGAGATCTCTAATAAAGCATTTGCTGAGGTGACACTTTCAGCTAAACAACTGCAATAACAATTTTAGCACATTAAAATAAATGAGCTAGAAGAAGCAAAGGAATGTGTTTTGTTCAAATCTTAAATCCACGATACAGTAGTTCTGCTGAATTCTGATAAGAGATGGTAATCAGAAAGGGGCCTTGTGTAGTGGATGTAAAATACAGCTTTAGCCACAATAACGGATTTCTGTATGTTCTTATTGGATAGGGGTAGACAGAATACGATCAAAATGTGACAAGGGAGAAATTACAAAAATTAGATAAGATAAGATATAAAATAAGATATTATTATATTACAGGTTGAATGCCAATCCGCATCATTTGCTAAAAAAGGGCCAGCAATCAGCATTTTAAAAAGTAACATGAGACAACTAATAGTGCTTCAAATGGGGCCAAAACATTGACCAAACTGCAGATACATCAATGAAAGAAGATAAATAATTGAATGATAAGGCTAAAATGTCAGGAAATGCTTAAAAATTCCCTTCACAATTTCCCAGAATCCAAGCTGTTTAAATTGCTTGTTTTGTTTGACCATGTTTTAAACCCAAAGTGATTCAATCTACTACATTGACTGTAAAAACAAGGCTTACTACTATTTTATACTGTCTATGGTTTACTATCATAGAAAACTAAACAGCAGCTCTGTCAGGCTTTTCTGACTGTCGACAGCTTTGAGGTAAATGATCACATCAGAATGCTAACTTGCTCACAATGCTAACACACTGACGTTTAGTATAATTTTAACAATATAGTGTGTTTGTATGCTAACACTACATCCAATCTACAGTTGACGCTGATGGGAATGTCATTAGTTTTGTAGGCATTGGTTCATAAACCAAAGTAATTAACAGATATTTGCAAGAAGAAAATACAGGGGATTACCAAAGTCAGTAGGATACATCCTGAAGGGACCATGAATGTCTGCATTAAATTTCACCGCAATCCATCTAAAAGTTGTTAAGACATTTTATTCTCAACCACAGTTATGGACTGACCAACCAATAGATGGACAATGCCGTCGCTAGAGCCATGCCGTTTGAATGGCTAATAACCAACAATTAACAACCATAATAATAATGAAAACAATCACCACATAATCTAGGCTACCAATAACATGCAAACTACACCAACAAAGAAGAACATAGGTCTCATAACCAACAGTGATAAGCAGTACAGTATGCAAGGAGCTGATAAAACTACCTGAAATGCAGCACAATAAGACCAACCTTTGTAACATTGTTTGTCAGCCCCCTGTGGTTTTCTGAGTACTCATGAAGTCACATTTTTTATTCTGTTAACAATTTTCCCAAGAACCTGACTCTCTACTCATCCCTCTGTGCTTTCGAATATGGAAAAGGTGCAGCAGGGAAATAACACATTCTTTCAAGCATTAACTTATGAGTTACAAAGTAACCTGTAGGGAGTGTTGCCATAGAAACCTATCTCATTATGAAGTCAAGTATGAAGGCAGAGATGAAGTACACACCTACTGCTTTAACCATTACCAAAAGTGTTTACTGCATTTGTACTTTGTACTCTGACACCAGACAGAGATGCTTCGCAACAAACATAAGTTCGCCAGCAGGGGAGATGTGAGGGCCACCAGGTTTGTTTGGAAGCAGCTGGAAAAAATGGGAGTTGGATAGATGATTGAATGTAAAGTTATTCTGTAATTGACCAAGTTTTTAATAGAAGAGGCCAAAAATCCACAGGGACTCGATACCTACATCGAAAGTCAATATAACCAGTGGACCTTCAGTAACACTGAACTTGAAGACAGACATACTCATTTCATTTTCATTCATCACTATAATAGAGAAGAATTTAGTATTTCAGCTTGCCAGCATTAGAACAGGGAGTGAGACAATGGGCTCCACAAGCTCAAGACCCAGGCTGCGCAAAGTAGCTCCATGTAATAGCCTGCGAGAAGAGGGGGCAAAACCTGAACCACAATGGACCCTTCCTGCACTACCAGTCACTGTGGAGCAGCCATCAGGATCTCTGGGACAGAGGAAGACAACCTTACCTCCACTGAAACACGAAATAACTCTTTCCTCATTCTCAGGTTAGTAAGTCTCCTGGCTATAATGTATCATTCCCACTCAGGCTTTTTTTACAGACCACTTTGTGTTGTGATACTGATTCTGTAGATAACAGTGTGTCTGTGTGTGCTGTAAGAACCAACCTTTGCAGAAAACCTCCCACCAAAGCAAGGTAACAATTCAAGCATCATTCACTCCCATCCACCCCGAAGACCCCAGGTTAGCACAGCAAAATCAGCTGCCTAATATAGTTGTATTAACTTTAACAGGCTATCCTTGTTGCCTAATTCTTATGAGAAGTTTCTCATCTGTTCAATCCTATGCTGGGACATCACTTTGCATTATTGTTCCTGACTGGTTGTGATTTTTACCAAGAAATGCCATCATTATCTCTTCTCAGGCATTGCAACAACTGGCCCTTCAACTTGGCCACACAAGCACTGCCAGTCAAATTGCCATGGTAATAAACATATCACTGCTGACTGTACCAGTGTCACTGCGGCTGTCCCATCTCAAAACCCAATAAGGAATTTGATGTTTGTTGTAGGGCAGGAACTGCAGAGATGGGGGTGTCCACCTGTTTTCTACAATCGGTCAGACAGGACACTCCAGCACTGGCAGAATGATTCAGGTAAAGCATCTTGACAAAGTACGGAAAAGGTGAAGTGTTTCTTTAAATAATTCAGATCATGCATTTCTATGTTAAGGCAAAATTAAAATGTGCAACAGTAATTACAAGAGATGGGGGAAAGAAAGAGGGAGAAAAGAGAGAGGGAGACAGCTGTGAGTGTGGGCACTTCTAGTCCCAGTGGATCTGATTAAAGTAGAGTGGAAAGTAGGGCATTCTTCAGCCAGGACTGGTCCTCAATGGGCTCTATTTTCAGGGTACAGTGTACAGGGAACAGAAAAGCCCCCAGTATTAGATACAAGGTTGAAAACACAAAGAAAAGTGTTGACAGTTACATGATTCTTTCTATAGAATGGTTTGTCCGTATGTCTGTCCATAGGAAATATCTTTACTAAACTAGGAACATAAAGCATGCACTGGCTTAAATAACATTGTCTATATTGTCCTCTGAAATGTAGTGAAGTTGTCATACAAAGAAGCATTAAATATAAAGACAGGTGCCTCAAATTGTACTTTAGTACAGTGTTAGAGTGTACTAGATGTACTTAGTTACTTTCCACCACTGGTTTCGTACTGTATGGCCTTGTGGTCTTTCTAGGGAGGATTCCTAGAGGACCAGACAGCTCTCACACAACAGGCTCATCGGTATCGGCAAGCTTGCTTCCGACAAGCCAGAGAGCACAGAAGACGTAAGGTTGTCTACTCAGTTAATGGTAAGACTGCAAATTGTTAATACAAAAAAAAATCTGAATGAAGTCTACTGATTCCAATATCATTTCATCTGGGCCTTTAGTTGGAGAAACTAATACAGAAGGCATCCAGAGGCTGAAACTTGTGAAAAGGTCCACAGAGAGGGACATCTTCCTGGATGAGACCACAGGAGAAAGTCTAGACCCTAGCAGCCTTCTAGACTAAAACTCTCTGCCTCACCTTTGTGAAGCCAGACAGCGTAACCAGCTAAACAAACTGCTTCTGTGCAGCAAAGAAGATGAGATCCAGACAGATCAAACTCAAGGTGCCACAAACGGAGAGGAAAGAAGTCAACAAAAAGGACACAGAGGACTGTCTTTAGACCAAAACCTAGCCTGGACAACTGAAATAGTGAGAATATAAGACAGGGGTAAAACACAGAGGGATAGCTGGATATGGCCTGAGGCAGCCAGAAGCTGTCAGAAAGTGTGGATAAGAGGTGCCGGAGGGATCTAGGACAATAAGCTGGACTAAGAACACTTGCAATATAAACAAAACACTTGATGTTCTGGGGATACTTTCATACGTGTCTGAGATTATGTTGCCCTCTATAGGTAAAAGCAGTGGAAACACTTGCTGCCCAAGCAGTGAGTCTGAAGCTCATTTAGCATTCCTACAATATTGATAGCAAACATTCCAAAACAAATTTTATGTTTAGTTCAAAAAGTTGGGATTTGAATTAGTTGGCATTGAAGCTTCTGCTCTATTATCAGGCATTTGTTTTAGAAATTAGCCTCAGTATAAATACATTTCACTATTTCAAAAGCTATGTGTCTCTTGAACACTAATTAGACTGAAAACAGGAAACTGCTAATTGCACCATCATTCTACAAGTTAAGAAAGCGGGTTTAGGGAGGCTAAGAGGAACTGGACCCCTACCAAACGTCTGGGGCCACAGAGACTGACAAAAGCCTGGTCCTCAGGCACATTGAGTTAGATAAAGATTGCTGGGATCACATCGCAAAGCAAGGGGCTGGACGGGAATTAAACAGGCAAAGATTATCTGGCAGTGGTTGAGTAGAACTATTTCAATAGATTAAATGAGCAATATACTGTAAAGAAAACAAAGGTCTAACAAACATTAACTTTATTGTACTCTACCACTGGGTGTCATTATTGGGCTGAGGGACACAGTGAAGAAAACCCCCAAAGTTACGTGGATAACAGCTGCAGTGTTGATAATAGTTCAATTAATGTTTTGGTATATACAATAATATTGAGTATGTAAGCTATGCAACCTTGTAACATATTAACATAATATATGACAATCCACACAGCTGCTTTACTTTCACAAATTTATTTTGGCCTATTGATTATTGTAGTGATAATCAACAATCATGAAATAAATGATTAACAATTGTGAAAAACACTTTAGAATTAAAGACCCAAAGGTATGAGCTGAAGGCATTTGAGCAGAGCAACACATTAAAGTCCATCTACTTAGCAAGCCATTCAATCAACCAACAAAGTCTGCCAGTGAGAGGCCACTGACTGCAGACTTGAGGAGCCAGACTGACCACATATTGGGATACTGAGGAGATTTAGAGTGCCCCAACTCTTCAAAAAACTTCTCCTTTTCCAGTTCGCTAGCCACACACACTGGCCTTTAAACCAAATCATCGTGGAGGGGGAGAGCTGAGAGGTCTCGGTGTCTGCCACTCCGTATTGCTACATAAAAAAGGTGAAGGATGCCGTGTGAGCAATTGGTTCCAATTGACAGAGGATTTGTCATGGTCAGCCTTCTGAGTGGAAATCCACGTGAGAATGTAACATTTGGACCAGCAAGGGGCACAAGAGGCCAACAGCAAACAATGAGGACACTCAGAGGAGTCTGGCTGCTGTGGAATAGTGGGGCACCATCTCCTCTGATTTAACCCTTCATCAGCTGGTTATTCATTTACCTTAATACACTGAGGTAGAGCTTTCATAGTAAAAATATAATAATAGATGGTATGAAAACCATTATAGTTCAGGTAAAATAACAGTTAACAGTGAGAAACATCTGGAACCACATGCCCCTTTTAAATAATTTCTTTATCAAGTATTGATTATAAAGGGATATCTGCACTGACACTTGTGTTGCAGCAATCAAAATAATACTTAAAGCTCTACATTAATTAAGGCACCTATGCAACCTCAAGAGGAGACCCAACCATTCCCATCCTTGTGACTTTTTCACCAATTAGGCAGGTCATGTTTGCTGAATGTGAGCACCTGCTTTAAATCCTCAGAGGGCCAGAGGGTCAGCGCTCAATCCCAGTCTGGTTGGAGAGGTTGAGTGTTTGAACTAGCCACTAGTTGACAGGGCGGAGATGGGGTCAAAGGGGTGGGGGAGTAACTGGTGGAGGGGGAAAGGATTCCTGCCAGCTCTAAAAGAGGAGCCTTTAGTAGCCAAGACACTGGCCTGAGAAGCCTGGCCTTTCACAGTCCAGCCACCCCTCTCCTCCAGGCCCACAACAGCTGATGACAAGGCCCCAGCTGCTAATTATCCGGCTGATGGAGAGTCACTGAAGTGGGACTGTCAGAGCGAGGGGTGGCCCTTGTGTCAGCAATTTGAGGAAGAGTAAAGGTTGGGGGATAAAAGAAATTGGATGATGGAGGCAGGTATTTATAAAATAAAAGAAAAAGAAAAAAATCAGTGAAATCAATATGATTAGGTCTTTTACATGTATTGTTTGATAATAATAATGTTGACATTTATTTATATGTCCTATCATTTGTAAGATCTGCAGTAACAACAGGATAGTAACAATTTCAATTTATGGGGTCACATCCAGTCTGGATCACTGTATATGCTTGACAGTCTTCAGTCCTGTTACAGTATAGTGAACTGAGCACTTTTCCACCGTGCTGCTATTCATGTATCCATGCTACAGCATCATCTGTCCAGAGGCTACCGGAGCAGTTCCTGTTGAATTCCATATGAAGTACTCTTTGGATTGAAGTTCTCGGGCTGAAAACAAGACAATGTTTTAGTTTCAGAAAACGTGCATACAGCCTAATATTTCATTCAAAACCTATTGTAAGCTTACATGTTACAATCCGAGGTTTGGCAGAGGAATAAACCTGCACTGAATGCTGGTCCACACAGCACCCAGAGAGCGTCATGTCAGGCACTTTGAAATACAACTGTGAAGATAACGGTTGAAGTGTTCATCATTTTACAAATTAATAATTATATATTATTAATAGATCCCTTATCCATTTGACGTTATCATTAGCTGTTTAATAGTCTTGCATTGCCAGACTTATCCGTTTAATTATTGCTGCAACATGCTGTAGCTGTAAATAAACTGAATCATGAATCAGGCTTCTGATTATCCCCCCCCACATATTCACTTACCTTGATATAGGCTGTAAGTTCTCTGCAGAGGGGGTCTGTAGGTCCTGGTGTCGGCCCAGTAAAGCTGATCTTGCCCTCCATTGTGACCTCACGACATTTAGGGAACTTTTGTCCTAAATATGAATGAGGAAAAAACTAATCATCAGTTTCGTTTTCAAATGTACAGCTTTGAAGTGATTTTTTTTTAACACTGATGTTCAGGAGCAGAGTGCTTACCCAGGCCCCAGACCAACAGGTTCTTCTCCTTTGAAACCTCCAACTGTCCGGCGCTCACCTTAACATCCACAACACCCATCTGATCCCTGACGCAGACCCGACATGCAGATGTTGGTGCAAACATACAGATTAAAGTGGTTGAGTTCAACCCCTTCAAGCAACAGGCTTTTGTGTGAGTGTATTTTATCATATGGATGCACATAATGGAGTTAAGTTTGAGACTTGTTGATTAGGTTACTAAGTTACTATGACTTGGACATTGGAGGAATCATTTATTTAGCTAAGGCAAGTTGTTTAGTGTCATGAGACCAAGGTGTTTTGCAAGAAAACTGTGCAGTTTATTTAAGGATGGAAGATGGCTCTGTTCCAATTTACAAAAGGCTATAAATGGGTATGGTTAAAAATAATGGAATAAGTGTAATAAGTGCTCTTTATAATTAAATATAGATATAATTATGAGTGGTATTTATAATTAAATTTAAATATATTATTTTTTTTAGTAATTCAACCGTTTTTAAAAACTATTTATCTCATTGATGCTTTTATTTGATTGCCAGCTGGAATTAGTTTGACAATAGTTTGCCAGCATAGCTAGCAAACATCAGTTAATAAAAATTGGTTAATCCAACTACATGAATTTATCATTCTCAGGTCTAAAACAGAATGGTGTGGTTTGGTTTGTCATTAAATAGTTTTCTTAATCTTGCAAACAGTAAAACTAATCTGTAAATTACCTTGATTTCTGATTGGACATCAGCATGGATAGTGAGGCATTAAACCTCTTTGCTCTACAGGAAACAAAAACTGGCAGGTGCTCATATCTAAAAGATTACACCTCCTGCTGTGTACCTGTTAAAGAATGGCAGGTGTGCTTCGCAGTACTCAAAGCTGTTCTTCACACTCTCATGAAGTTTAAGGGTTACTGACACACGCAGCTGGTTCTCTTCTTCCCTCAGTTGATACGAACCAAGGATAGGTGGAACAGGGACCTAATGAAAAATTGCAGGAATCACTTGAGACATTAGCACTAATGTGTGGGATTAGAAGTATGTTAGTATTAGGTTTTATACCTGAGATGTATAACTGCATAGTCTGAAAGGCTCCAGAGGAGGAGAGAAGGGGAACTTATATGGCCCAGAGAAAGCTGAGCCATCACAGTTATCCACACTGCTGGCAGTCAGGATACTAGAATCCAGTGAGGTGACACATGGATGGACCAGGATGTCCTGTAGTGGAGAACCATTTGGTGGCAGTGTGAGGGTCACTGTTACATTTGGGAGCACCCCTTCCACTTCACACTGTTGACAGAAGGACAAACAAGTAGAATGAAGAAAAATAATGGAAACAGGCAAAAAAAACATTGCTTACATTCCTTTACACTGTGCCCTTACTTTGCATGTCACAGTGCCATAAACATCCCACAGGTCCTGCCTGCTCCTGTTACCATACTGCATGGAGCGCACTGTTTCTATCAGTGCTATGTTCACCACAGCTCGACCACGGTGGAGCCCCGTCTTCCAGGCTGGCTGCTTCTGGGTCCCCGCAGGAGTGGGCACAGTGGGTGTTGCAGGTGGCCCTAGTAGTGGCACATCCAGGGGTGTGCCAAGTGGACAAACCTGCAAGAGTACAGAGGGCAGCATCGCAAGGCGAGAGGCCAGCCCCTCCCTATCAGGCTTACCCCCAGAACCAAGGAGAAAAGTCTGCAGACCTGCCAAGAGTGTGAGGCCCTGAGAGACAGATAGCAGGCTGGCAAGGGGTGGCCGTGGCTCAGCAGGGACATCCACTAAAGGCAGGCAAGCCAGGGTAAGAGGCCCGTGGGAGATGGCCAACACTGGCCAAAGAAATCCCTTTCCAGGACCGTCCACCCACAGTTCCAGGGCTGGTAGTCGCTGACGATGAAGGCAATCATCTCTGAGAGCTACATAGGACTTGTCGGAGTCTGAAAGCCCCAACTCAGTGAGCAGGAGCTGCAGCACAGTGTTGTCTTCTGGGACTGCTCTATATGAGGAACCTGCCAGGATCTTTGCACGGTGCTCCACAGTAGCAAACCTCCTGTGGGTGGCAGACACAAGAATACATAACAAAACACTGCAGACAGCAGTTATTTACCACATTATTATTAGTCCTTTATTTAACCAGGAAGTCCCATTAGAGCGCTGCTTAGGTCTTCTACAGTATTGTAAACATGAAGTGGAAAATTAGAGCCATTTCAACTCATATAACATACCTTGTAAAAAGTATTGACACATTTTCTCCTTTCTCGTGAGAAATAATCCACAAAGCACGCACACTCATTTGTCCGGCTACACTGACGTCTTCAATTTACAGACTATTCTGTGACTTGAATATTAATATTCGCATCTTATCGTGCAGTTCAGAGATATTGCTCATTTGATTAACGCCACGCAGCAACTTACTTCCTGCTGCTATCTCATGTGACACTACCACCAATCATACGACATTAGCGCTTGCGCACTTGCAAGCAGTTATTCCCACCCTTCTCCACCCATACAGGAAGCTGGACTTCTAACCAGCTAGCTGTCAACAAAGGGCAAAACTGTACGAAATCAGCAAATCCATGTGGAACTCGGCGGTATCGCCGACTCTGAGCTCCTTCATCTAAATTGCATTTCACTACGCCGCCAGCTGAATCTTGAACATGGCAACAACTGCGCAGCTGTTCGAGGTAAAATGACTGCTGCACCGGAGAGCTGTGTTAGCTGTCAGGCTAGCTAACGTTTGGTTGCTAACTATCATTAACGGTAGTTTAACGGTATTGACTCATTTCTCCTGAGTGTGTAACGTTATAGAGGATTAATAATTACCCACACAGCCGTCGTTAAATAGAAAGAATAGGGACACAAATAGTTTATTGGAGTTATTCTGGTTAATGTTATTGACGTTAGTGTGCAGTAAATTAAAATAAATGCTGTAAAACGTGCAGTGTGTAGTAACGTTAGGTTAAGTCTTTTCTTCTATATAATAGCTGGTGTTTTGTGTGTGTGTTTTTTTTGTGTAAGGTAATGACCAGTATACACTCATCACTTCCTCTCTCCCTCAGGAGCCCTTTGATGCAGATGAGTACATCGAAAGGTTGGCATGGAGGACACCTGGAGGAGGCTCCAAAGGAGGAGCTGAGGCATTTGACCCTAAAAGGTACTGTTGGCGTTTGTCAATCACATTTACTGTACACATCTTCCTTTCACTGAACATGAGTCAGTAACTCTGTAGAATATATTTTTTAAAGAATCTTTGGCCTCTCTGGGATAATATAGTCCTAATTTGATAAGCCTAGGTAGAGTGTTTTTTTTACTTTACCCTGGTCCAGTGTGGGCTTGATGTGAATTCTCCCTTTATTGCATTTTCACAAATAGAATAAAGCTTTCACATGTCTGAAACTTTGTTTTTAAATAATGTTTAGCCTCTCTGTGATAATGTAGTCCTGATTTGACAAGTCTAGGTATAGTGGTTTATAAACTGGGCCTCATGTGAAAAAAAGTGAAATATGAACTGCCAAATCGGAAGCTAAATTCAGCATCATAGGTTTAAACCTCAACTTTGGTGAAAATCATTGCCAATGTGTCGACTGGTTACTAAATACATTTTTGCCATCTCATATTAATTTAAAAACAACGCACCGATATTGCCCTATCAAGAGAATTTTTACACAATCCCAATGTACAACAGAGAGATTATTGGTATGATTTATACCATGATTTACTTCCTGGCCTATTCCATCATGTGATTTACACCTCATCCTATTCAATTATTATTGAAGTTGAACAGACGTTGACAAAAAGATATTCTTCCTCTATCAGGTCAAGCTCTAATAAACCAGAAAATACCTATCTCTATTCAAATTAAACTATGGTCTTTACCACAGCCTGCCAAAGCTTTATTTTGCTCTAACTACAGCCTTGTCTGCACTTCTTGGCAACTTTTAAAGGGGTTAAGTTGAAAGTCTTTTTAAAATAAATTAAGATTTATTTTTTTGCAGTTGTCCGTATCAACTTTCTAAATACTCAGAGTAAACCTGAGTTAGTCCTCCTGCACTAACTAAAGCTCATATTGGTCTCTTCTATGCTAAGTTAGTGTTTTTGATGGTTGGGTTGGGAAAAAAGAAAATATCTATGTTTATTTTGTTTCATGGTATTTTCACTGCTTGTTGTTATGTTTACACTTGGGGACCAAGTTATTTCTTGTAAGCAAAAACACCATAACAGTTTAACTATACCGTGGATCCATCCTGCCTTATCTACTTCCTCCACAAAACCGTTGCCACCACCTCCTCGGAAGCTCTTAGCGAAGAGTCAGAGACAACATATCTGTGGAGGCCACCATACTGTGAGTCACCAGCCAGGGAATGAGTGTCTATTGGGAAGGGATGGGAGATGTCTTTAAGCTGTAGCCAGTGCTGAGGGAATTAGTCAAGAGATTATACACTCATCATTTTGGGATGTTTCCTACTCTGTGAAATGTGGTGCTGACTTAGAACATTTGCTCTGCAGTCCTGATGGCACTTAAAATGCAGCTGACGAAGTTGCTAGTTTTCAGAGCTTCTTAAGTCTGGGGACCCAGGAATTAAGCCTCCGGCACTATTCTGTAACTAAAACAGCGGGGTCAGTGGGACAGAGTTAACCTTGTGGTACTCAATTAGTCCTCCAGAGTAAGATCATTTTGTTTGTGTTTTACTTGTAGTGTATGTTGATGAAACCACTGTGAAGCTCTACAGTCTTTCTTTTCTCTGTGATAGGCTATTGGAAGAATTTGAGAACCACATAGAAGAGCTGAAGCAGTTGGATGAGAAGATCCAGCGACGGGTGGAGAAGCTTGAGCATCAGTGTCACCGCGAGGCCAAGGAATTTGCCCACAAAGTTCATGACTTGCAGAGAAGCAACCAGGTGTGTTGTATGGTCAAGCAGCCATTCACACCCACCTGAATGTCTTTAAACTTTAAGTTATTTTTCATTCATTACAGAATGACTCTTTTCATTACATTTCCTTTGCTATTTGTCAATTCAGGTGGCCTTTCAGCATTTCCAGGAGCTCGATGAGCATATCAGCTATGTGGCAACAAAGGTTTGTCACCTTGGCGACCAGCTGGAGGGGGTAAACACGCCTCGGCAGAGGGCTGTGGAAGCTCAGCGTCTGATGACCTACTTCAACGAGTTCTTGGATGGAGACCTACGCAGTGACGTCTTCAATAACCCAGGCAAGGTGAGTATTCTGCAGAAGTTCCTACCGTGTGTGTGTGTGTGTGTGTGTGTGTGTGTGTGTGTGTGTGTGTGTGTGTGTGTGTGTGTGTGTGTGTGTGTGTGTGTGTGTGTGTGTGTGTGTGTGTGTGTGTGTGTGTGTGTGTGTGTGTGTGTGTGTGTGTGTGTGTGTGTGTGTGTGTGTGTGTGTGTGTGTGTGTGTGTGTGTGTGTGTGTGTGTGTGACCGACCGACCATTGACGAGGACCCCCACTGTGACACTGCTGGAGGTGAGAATGAACAGGATTATGAGGTAAACCATCCATATTAATTTGTCAAATTTATCCCTTTAGTTGGATCCCTTGGCTAATTTGGATTATTAAACTGTCATTTTCTGTCTGACAATAGCTGGCTGATTGACTAGCATGGATGTCAACATGCTCATGTCAACCCTAATTGCACTTACAGAATGTTGTCTGGGTGCAAGAATTTGTTTGGTCTTCAGCAGCGTAGAGCTTATAGCATTGTGGTACATGTAAGGGTGGTAATAAGATGAGATGCAAACTTTTACTTAGTTCCTGCCGACACAGGGACCATGTTGATGTTAGACAAGTGACCCCTGAAAGTTAGATTTTGCAGTTTTCTTAGTGACAGTAGTGAAATTGGGATGCTTTAGATTAATTCTGGTTAGTAGCAACATCATTAGTGAATGCAGAGCAGCGTGTCTGGGGGTCAATCCCAGAGACGAGAGCTGGAGATGGAGCTAGTTTTCAGGAAAGGCATGCAGAAATATCTGGCCAGATTCCTTTTCCTGAGCATACCTCCAGACAAGGGGGAAAGAGGAAAGCTGCAAGTGAATAGCTGAAGGGGGATGGCTGTGCTAATCCTTCTGAAAGGGAGGGCTGGGCCGCCAGCGAGGAGACAAGTGCTGCTAAACCCTGACTGCAGGGAGACGGCTACATTACTTACATGGGATTTAGCTAATCTTAGCTGGGGGACAGATACTTAGAAAACCTTCGCCGAGCAGAAAGGCTGGATCCTCCTCACGGGAGCAGGGTAATGATGTTAGCTGAGGCAGGCATCTGCGGGAACAGAGGAGTTGCGGACGGCGGGCCTTTCGTAGGTCTGGGGCTTTTTCAGCTAGTGTGTATGTCAGGAGGGGCTGGGGGGGGTGGTGTCGACAGGGCCCCTTTTTTAAGACAGATATCCCTGGCCGGACAGATTATTGAAGGCGATTTAGACTCCTGTGGGATTACAGCCCATTCATAAAAGGCATGCCAGTATAGAGTTGGATGTGCTGCTAAGTCAGGACTGCTGCTGTTGCTGCTGCCAATACCCAGGTGAGCGCAGCCTGACTGTTATCAGCTCCCTGTTCAACATGGGGAGGTGGAGGAGGGCAGCTCTAAAATGATGATCCCCCAAGTAGAGACACCACCGGTGGCCTGCCAGCTTTCTGTCTAGATGTCCCCTCTCATGGTCCTGTCGTGCTCTTTTTGCCTCACTCACCTGACTCTCTCTCTCTCTCTCTCTCTCTCTCTCTCTCTCTCTCTCTCTCTCTCTCTCTCCCTCTCCCTCTCCCTCTCCCCTTCAGATTAAGGAGGCTGCTGATATAATTCAGAAGCTGCATCTCATTGCCCAGGAGCTGCCATTTGACAGGTGAGTCAGGCATCCTGGAGGCAGCTTTAGAAAGGAGCATTGTCAAACAAGGGAAAGGTGGTGTATTAGTGATGTAGACTACTCCTCACAGTGTAAACCCACTGCAGGATATATAGAGTATTACAGTATTTTAATTCAGTTTCTAGAAATTAAACACACATTTACTATTTTAAATGTATATTGGGATATAATGTGTAATCTTTTCTTTGAAGATTAATGATATTTTCCTCTGACAGATTTGCAGATGTCAAGGCAAAAATCGCAAGTAAGTTAAATAAAAACTAATCATGTCCCTATTATAAATACACTAGGAATTAGCTACAAATGATAATATTATTTTGTGTCTTTGTTTGTGTTTGTTTGTGTTACTACCCAGGTAAGTACCATGACCTGGAGCGGCAGTTAATCCAGGAGTTCACAGCTGCCCAGCGCAGGGGTGAGATTGGACGTATGCGGGAGGTGGCAGCGGTTCTATTACATTTCAAGGTGACCTGGAAGAATCATATTTGATGTCTACATATGATTTTTAGTCCACATTTAACCATCAGTCTTTGATAATTGGGATAGTCACTTGCTTCATACATGATATACTAGTTATAACAACATGCAAGTTTTCTTCTTTTTTGTCTCTAAATGTTGCTATGGATCTGCCCTTGAGTAATGTAATCTGGCAGTAAAGTAACTTCTGTATCTTTTGGTTCAAGGGCTATGCACACTGTGTGGATGTTTATATCAAGCAGTGTCAGGAAGTGAGTGTAACAAGTTATACATAATATTCCACTTGTTTGTTGGCCAGTATTATCCACAGATTTTTGGTTAACCCTTTGTTTGTCTCCATAGGGGGCCTACCTGAGGAATGATGTGTTTGAGGACACTGCGGTCCTCTGCCAGAGGGTCAACAAGCAGGTGGGCGAGGTCTTCAGCAGCCCAGAGACTGTTATGGCCAAACTCATCCAGAACATCTTTGAAAACAAATTACAGGTATTTCTATTAATTCTCATTTGGTTAGTTTTATTTAGACATACCTTATTTGTTATGTTATATTTGACACCTTTGTGTCTGCAGGCCCACGTTAAGGAAAAACTGGATGAGACTCGACACTCTGATGTAGAACAGTACCTCAAGAACCTCTATGACCTTTACACCAGGTATTGAACTTGTTCACATATTTTTTCTACAAAGTAACGTAATGCTTACACTTTTACACACTTTTACACATTTTTCAGGACCACAGTATTGGCCACCAAGCTGACAGAGTTTAACCTGGGCTCAGACAAACACACTTTCCTGTCCAAGCTGATAAAGAGCATCTTCTCCTCATACCTGGAAAGCTACATTGATATGGAAAGGGAATACCTTCGCTCTCGGGGTGCCATGATTCTGCAGCGCTACTACGACTCCAAGAATCACCAGAAACGCCTAATTGGCACCGGCAGGTCAGATTTTAGTTCTCCATTTTTTACATCAGGACCCATTAGGATTAACAATAATAATAATGGTGTAACAAAATAATCATCTGTGTCGTGGTGCAGTATCCAAGAACTGAAGGAGCGTATCAGACAGCGCACAAACCTCTCGCTTGGCCCTGTCATAGACACCCATGGGGAGACCTTTCTGTCCCCAGAGCTCGTTGTCAACCTGCTGCAAGAGACGCGTCATGCCTTTGAGAGATGCCACAGGGTGAGCCTATTAAAAAAATAAAAAATAAATAAATGGTTTAAGAGAGAAAGTCCTGCAAGACAAAAATAGTTAAATGTGTTCCCTTTCTTTCTGTTTGGGGTGACACAGCTTTCAGATCCTTCAGACCTCCCAAAGAACGCCTTCTCAATCTTCCTGTTGCTGGTTGACCATCTGTGTGTGGAACACATCGACTACGCCTTAGAGATTGGCCTATCAGGTACATCCAATTCAGCTCATTATAACCTTTGTAACCTGTACTTTCTGCATGTTTGGATGCTCACTTTAGCTATGTCCTAGTCAGGGAATGGATTCTTTTAGGGATGCAGGCCACAAAGGTGTGTGCTTCACAGGGCCAAAAGGCCAGACTCAGCCTATGTCTCCTTTCTAGATGAGACAGCCCAGTGTCATAGAGACTAAAACTAACTGTGCATTTAGGTAAACCTTGTCTACTCCTAAAGTAACATTTCCAGTAGATAACAGCAGTCAACTCCAGTTGGATGACACTCTAATCACAGCACAAGATGGACAAATGGGAAGCAACATACTGGGTTTGTGGTTTTATTTGTCTGTAAGTCACGTGATGATTCTATCCAGAATGATAACGAGAAACAGTAGAGTTTGGAGCAGATGGGTCACTGTGTAGATTCTACAGTGGCTTTTCCATTGGTATACTTACCAGTTACTCATGACTACCTGAAGGCAAATATCTGGCAAATATATCTATTTTATAATATACTGTAGCTTAATTTCTTACCTGCATGTGGAGGAACCTAATCGGTCTTGATTTGATGAAAAGGCATCATGCAATGTCACCACAGTTGTTTTTGCCTTTGTCACCTGAAGGGAAACATGCTGTAAAATACACATCTGGGTACTGCCATTAATCCATAGATACTACATAAAATAGTACACTGTCAGGGAAGTTACATGTGCCTACTACTGTTTATACCACTTTACTTTGTCATGCACCAGATGATGCTTGTTGCTATGGATACAATTCAGTGATACAATAAACAAATTGTATTGCAGTTAACAAAAAAGAGAAATTATTCAAGTTACCTTGATGCACAGCAGATGGTGCCTCTGTGGCATTTCTTATTTCTTAATTCTATATGTGGTTGAATACAGGAACTAGCTTATCGTTTTCAGGCAGCTACAGTGGAACTAAACATGTTTATTCATCTCCCAGTGCTCTATTCATAAGGTATATTCTTCATCAAAGAAATGCAACACTGATGTCCCCATAGTTTGATTGCTTTCTTTTCACTGTCTGATGCAGAAGCAGAACATTGCTGTAAATGTTTTTACATCATATTTCTGTGGTATTAACCCATTGAGAGCAGGCAACAGTGGTTTTCTGTCCTATGTGAATCATATTGATTTATCCTTTTTTTCTCTCTCTATTTTCTTTTTGATCTACAGCAATTCCCTCAGCAGATGCCAAGAATGCCAACCTGTACTTCCTGGATGTTGTTCAACAGGCGAACTCTATCTTCCACTTGTTTGACAAGCAGTTTAATGACCAGCTCATGCCTCTAATAAGGTCAGTTCTAGGTCAAAGTTTAAAAATCATATAAATTCCACAGTATTTTGCTATTCTATTGCCACTGCCTCTCATCATCACATCATTTTAGATTAATTAAAGGTAGAACTTTGATTTTACCTTTTTGAAAATGTATGTCTCCAGCTCATCTCCAAAGTTGGCAGAGTGCTTGCACAAGAAGAAAGAGGTGATTGAACAGATGGAAGTAAAACTGGACACAGGAATCGACAGGTCAGTATGTTTACAATTGTTCTTGCGTGTTTCATACTGCAAACAAAAAACAATAATAGAAAAATTAACTCTTTAAAACATTTTCCAATTAATCTTTTTCTACACACAGAACAATAAACTGCATGGTGGGACAAATGAAGCACATCTTGGCAACAGAGCAGAAGAAGACTGATTTCAGGCCTGAGGACGAGAACAACGTCATGATCCAGTACACCACAGTAAGAGATACAAGGCCTTAGCTTCCACCACTGAGCTCACATGCAAAGCAAAAAAAATCAGCATTAACAACTTGCAAATCACTTACATCCGTCTATCTTATTGTTCTTGAACATAAACATTTAAAGGTTTTTGAAATGCCTTTGGTTTTTGTCAGTTTTACCAGCATGTTGTCCATGTGTCCTTGTGTTTCGTCCCGCCTGGCAGGCCTGCTCCAAGGTATGCGTCTACGTCAGTCGGCAGGTGGAGCACGTTCGAAAGTCTATGGATGGGAAAAATGTGGACACAGTGCTGACGGAGTTGGGCGTTCGTTTCCACCGGCTCATCCACGAGCACCTACAGCAGTACAGCTACAGCTCAATGGGAGGCATGCTGGCCATCTGCGATGTGGCGGAATACAGACGATGCGCCAAGGATTTCAGGGTGAGCGGGGGGTGGGGGCATAGGTCCAGGATACACTGGTCACAGGGCAAAACATGACTCCTCCAACAAAGAACCTTGTTGTGTTTGTTATTACGTTAGGTCAGTTTAGGTGAATGCTCTAATTTTTAATTTTACAATGGCACAAATAATTTATCATTGATTTTTTTTTGATCAATTGTTTAAAATCATAAGTCTATAAATGTGAAATCGCAAATTCCCAGAGCTTAAGGGGTCAGTGTCCTATTTCCTATTTTGTGACAGCTATTAAAAGGTAGTTTATAAAAAGTATTATTATATTATAAAAAAAATTCTCATGTAGGAGTCCCTAGAACCTGATACAATTTTATTTTTTAAAAATACTGTATATTCATACATTGTCATTAGATGCAAACAATAAACTGAGACATTAGAATGCAACAAAAACAACCAGAGAGGACAGCTGGGAGGGAGAGACACACATGCAGAAACAGACATGAACAGACACACACAGAGACAAAGGACCAATCACATGCGCAGGTTGAGGTCAAAGCTGTAGCACGAGGCTACAGCCCAGACCTCAAGGAGTTGGCGATGTTGTGCCAAGTGTCCAGGGTCTTTCCTGGTGCTCGACATTTTAATTTGATAAACTTAAAATGATTAAGTTATAAAACATTTTTGTTGAGAAATGTTCTGTCGATTGACCAAACGTTTAATTGGCCAAATAATATCAGCACTACACACAAGTAGATGCAGGAATGGAGGAGATGGGGCATGTTATTCAAGCATTGTGGCCAGGGCTGTCGTACTTAAGTCTTTAATTTAGTCCAAAAAAAAAAGAAAATTCGGCCTCCGTCTTGACTGTCTCTAATTTGGACTCACTCTTTCGATTGGAACCTATTTAGAGTCAGTCTCAACTAGTCCTGTTCTTGGACTTGTCTTGGACTCTAAATATGTGGACTTGACTACAGCCCTGATTGTGGCCATAGAGCTATGGGTATTATATACAGGGTTTACATCAGGTTTTGCTCGCTAATTCACAATACAATGAAACCTGTGATTTATAATTTAGACCAGAGCATTTGTCATGACAGCCTTGCGGGTATGCAGGGAATAACTTGGTGTTTATAGTTTACAAAGTATAATAGTTTTTGTGCCTGTCTGTTCTCCAGGTGCCTCTGGTGCTGCAGCTCTTTGACACACTCCACGCCCTCTGTAACCTCCTGGTTGTTGCCCCTGACAACCTGAAGCAGGTGTGTTCAGGTGAGCAACTCACCAATCTGGACCGAAACCTCCTGCACGCCTTCGTCCAGCTCAGAGTGGACTACCGTTCAGCCAGACTGGGCCGACACTTCAGTTAATGACTGATTCAACACCTCGCTGCCCTCCGTCCAGTAACCCATGCTTTGATGAGACGATGCACCTTGGAGATACCCATCGCTGCTTCAGAGAATGCATTAGCCTGGCCCCAGCATACAGACTTTACTGGGACTGCTTTGTACATCATGGAGGCTGCTCCTTACATGTGGGAAATGTGCATTTTACCTTTGTTCATTGTTTATTTCTCCAAACTAAGGAAATTTAAATGTCCATTTAATTAAGATTTTCACTTGTTTTTAAATACTAATCCATCACCAATCCACATGGCTAAGATTTTCTGACATAAGTAAATTGACAGCATTGATTTCTGTACTTATGCAAAAAGAAACATTTATTGATTGTGCCAAATATAAAAAAATGATGTGGCTGCAATTGTGCACAGGTATAGTCCATAAAGCTGCTGTAAAGAGAAACTGTCAACAATCATGCTCTAACGTAAGATATCAGGCGTGCAGAAGCACTGTGTGTTGGAAACCGCTACCTTTGTAATGAAGTGCAAGGGATTTGACATAGACGGCCCCAACCAAGCATGAGATATAGAGCTCTGTCTGGCTAAAAGGGACCCATGACCACCTCTCTAACCTTTGACCTCTGACCACAAAGTACAGGTCAAGAAGCCATCACAGAGAAGTGTGATCTGAACTACTAACAAGTCTGAGAACCTCTCTGGAGGTTTGGGTGGTCCCTTCTTAGGCTAAGATGACTGGGGTGATGGGTCAGTAAATATGTGTCAGTGTAATTGCACAGATCAACACTTGCTCATCCAGTGGTGCACACAGTCCAAAGACATTGTTGGCTGGATCTGCAGTGTTTTTAGGTCAGGGGACATTGACATGTTCACCTCTGCTGCTTAGGGAAACAAACTTCTGTTCTTCACACAGGGCTTATTTGGTCTCAGTTACTGTCTTCTGCACTAAAACAAGAAGGTAGATCATGTCCCTGATGCCTGAAAATGTCTCCTACGCAAAGCTGCTGCTCCCAATGATTACCTTAATTAGTGAAAATATGTTGCATTTTATAATTGTCCCTCTTCGAAACATCCTTAATAAATGGGGAGCTGTGAATAGAAAGTTTGGCCAGTTTTCTCAGCAAATGTCACTTTCAAAGTGGGAAGAAACAGTCTGCCTTTCTGAGGAAGTCATCATGTATTCATGGGAATTCTTGCCACCAGAGTAAAGTTCTTTCTTAGACTTCTGGAAGTGAGCAGAGCCAGAGGGGATTAGATATCTACGAGTTGATGAATTGTGTGCAGTAGTCATGGACTAGGGGAGAGCCGGGGAGATAGAGACGCCTGAGAGCTCAGTTCCAGCTCCGGCTGGTTAGTGTTGTGTAGAAGGTACACACGGTGCTGTGCAAGTTCAAACAACATAATTAATTAGGCTAATATTAATATTATCAATGCCACATAAATTCAATTCTCTCAGCCCTAATCACAACTGGATAGCTTGTAAAAATTATTTTGTTAGGCCCTGATGCAAACAGTGGGTCTATTCCAAACATTTGAAAACTATTTGTTTTTGCGGCGATTAATGTGCGTGGTGCAGGAAGGGGTTGGGGGAGCGGAGCCAGGCCAGCAACGATAACTGGTGTGGAGACGAAGGCAGAGGCGCAGCCTGGCCCCAGGGACTCCCAGCCCAGGCACATAGAAGAGGGGGAGGGATGTGTTTTTTGGGGTGGGTGTTTGAGCAGGTGGAGGGGATTAGTAATACTGTCAACACTGGAGCGCTGGATAAGACTGTCCTCTCTTACTCGTCGGTTTGAGCAGCTCTTGCATACACATTCAGACACATAAAGACTCCAACACATACAAACACAAGGGCGTCAGGACAGGAGAGGGATACGTATCTGTGGTTGAACTGACCACGGACAAGTTGTTCATGTTCCACCTTTGATTCTATGTCTTGTTGAGGCTTTTTCTATCTGCAGAAGTTTTACTCATCCACATCATTCCATAAAGCCAATAACAGAACAAGCACCTTCAGTATGTTTCTTGTAGTCATTCAGATAATAGAAAACCTTCCTAATTTCACAGTGATTAGCCTTGAATTAGTAGGCTACCTATTCCTATCCAATGATACAACTGTTTTTTAAACAGGAAGAAATTAAACCTTTAATGAGGTCCCAACCCAAATGTTTTGTAGATACAGTATGTCTGTCATTTTAAGCACAACTCATCTGATCTTTAGATTTATATGGGAGTCTGTAAAACCACTTACACATCCATATTCACGTTAAGATTCAAAATTCTGCAGTTTAATCCTCCCAATTCCACTGACCACAGATGCCCTCATTTGTTTCCCCTTTTTCATGCATCTGCCTCCCTTTGTCTCCTCTGCCAAATCAACAACCATACTTTCTTGTCTTTCCACTCTTTCTGCACACCCGGCTAGTCCTCTAACATCCCATAAATCCTTGCTTTCGGCGCATTGCTGCTGCACCAACTAGGCCGGCCCTCCCTCTGCCTCCTGGAGCACTGACAATAAAGCATTACAGCAGTCAATCCATGTCAACAACAGCTTTGCTTAATTCCAGCTAAACACGTTTAAACTAAATCTTCACCTAATGATGCATAATGATTTGCTCTTTAGTGTGCTGGCTGCTCGTATCAATTTCGGTGGTTTATTTACGCTATCGGAAAGATGACTCAGGTGTTCTAGCTGTAGCAGACAGACAGGGATGGTATTAAGGATCCCCCTGTTAAAATTAGTCAGGTAATTGTGACTAGACACACTGCAGTGTGTTGCCCTAAATTATGAAACAGATGTAATCAGTGTCAATTGTTTGATTATTTAGCTTCAAGAAAAGCTTGATTAAATCATCAAAATGATACTGTGCAGTTGAGTTGAGAATAAACTGAGTAACCACGGAAAAATCTATTCTTAAGGATTTCTCTGTGAGAGACTGTTATTATGTCGGCACACAGCCAGGCACTCTGATGTGATGCAGATGTTGCCCTGGCCTTGACCTCCTGCCCATATGACGCCGAGGCCAAAATGGCACAGGTGCTGCACCACCTTCAGTCTTGGGCAGCACTGTGCAGGATGTGAATGGTGCCAACTCTCCTCCTTTGCTCACTTCCTCATTATCAAGGTCTAGTCTGATGGGGCTTAATAAAACTCTCCCTTGATTCTAGCAATCATACACAACCATCTTTTAAATGATGTTAAACTGCTGTGCTTGTCCTTTATTTTTTACACCCTCCCCCCACTCACTCTCTCCAATAAGAACACTATTACTATAATTCTCTGCCATAGTGGAGTGTTTTCCAGTGTTATTTCCTGGCTTGGTGCCTGTGCCTTGCTCTCTCTTGGCTGGGTTTGTCTGGTTGACTGCTCCACAGGAACAGACTGGCACTCTAGCTGAGGGCTCCAGGGTTTGCACACACAATCCACTAAACATGTCTCTGTGTGAGGAGCTGCACTGCTTCTGAAATATGGAGCCCTGATTTACCACAAATTAAGCCTTTTAAATAAGCTGTAAGTAAAATTAATCATGTGTAGCCTACTATTCTTCGTAATTATTAAAGTGTATGACTATCATTTTAGTAGTGTTTGTAGTAGCAGTCGCAGCAATATGTTATAATTAAAAGTGCAAAAGTGCCGTTTGTATTGGTATCTAGATAAAATAGACATGCATGCATGCTTAAAATCTTACAACATACTCCCACTGGCTGTTAAATTGGCAGCTGTGCAGTACAAATACACATGAAAATGCATACTTTCTACCTTCTAAAATCACACAGTGACAGTATAAAGAACAAATTGATTCTGATGGTTAAGGGACTTCAGTGTTAAACACATTCACTAACAGGGCAAACAAACATCTGTTTGTTGGTAAGGCCTATGGCCCTCCTAACCCACTGATGTTGAACCAAGCCTGCACACATGCCAGAGAAACAAATGAGGTCTCTCTCTCCTCCACTGAAGATGAAACACTGCATCACCAAAGCATGTGCATTTGTCTAATCAAGCTTTAGCCTGCGGCTACGGTGAATGTAAATGAATAGGCTTGTGTGTGCCAGCCTCTATTTCTGTTCAGACTGGCTGGTGTTTGATGATGAAATGGTGCGGTGAACATCAGACAGAAGGGGGCACTAGTGCTCCAGTGTTGTTCTCCTTGCCCGTGGAGCCCTCACTTCCATAGAGCTCCTCACAAAAGGGATCTGCCTTCGGGGGGAAATGTTGCTTTTTTAGGTCTGTGAGCCCATATCCCTTAATCCCCAGCCATGATTGACAATCATGATTTAGGGTATATGGTGTCCCATTCTAATCCACGAGCAATGATTTCATTTGCATACCTTCCGTACGTGGCCTCATTTTGGAGGAAACGGCTGCCTTTGTAAGTGATACAGAAAGAGAGGGAGAAAGCTGAACAGAGTGAGTGCAAGATAGAGAATAAGGAGGAGAAAGAGAATGGATGGGGAATGTTTGTGGGTTTTTTCATCTTTTTTTTGCCAGAAGGAAGATGATAGCAGTCTCCATGCTCAACCAAACATCCCTGTACTATATTTGCCTTTTCTGTGCAGCACTTTCCCTGTCACACAGTTTCTCTTTCACACACACTCACACACTCACACACTCACACACTCACACACTCACTCACTCACTCACTCACTCACACTCACACACACACACACACACACACACACACACACACACACACACACACACACACACACACACACACACACACACACACAAATACCTGTGCATATTCAAACTCACAGGCACAATCACAAGTATATTCAGAAATGTAACGAACACGGAACACACAGAGATGCTCCCTCCCACGATGCAAAACTAAATTGCTATTTGCTCATTTTATAACCAAGTCAGGCTTAATTATAATCATGGGAGTTTGGGAGTTACCGTATAATCTCTGGAAGGTATTAAGAATTACCCAGAGCACACCACAGTGAAAAAGAAACAAATACAAATACGTACAATTATTTCTCAGTCATAACACCCAGGGGAGTCTGAATCAAATAATGCTCAGTGTTTGTTATGCCCACAGAGACCATTCATCCTCGCTCTTATCTACTGAGGAAGTAAAACAGAAGAGAAACACAGGATATAAGGTCAAAGGGGTCACATTTCAGTGTAAGGTAAAGGTGCAAGTTAGAGATTTATAATGTAAGATAAATTAATTGTATGCTTAAATATAATCTAATACTGCATATCCAAATATATTTAGATTTTTAATATTTCTGAATAATTTATGTGGCTTTTAATTTACTATATGCCTACATTTTTTACATTTAATATGTTTATAGATATTACATAAATAGGTTATAAAATTATTTAAAATAATGAGTATTATAAATGCAAAATCACACCACTTTCTATCAGTAATTTAATTACAGTATATCCAATACTGACAAATAAATTTGGAATTACTTGTTATTTAATTTTATATTGTTTTGGTTATTCCCAAAGAAGAAAAACATTTAATGCTTTAAGATAAAATAATTTAATAAGAATTGTATCTCTGTATGAATTTTGCTAGATGCAAGGTGTGAGGGAATCCTATAATTACTAAAACACAGTATAATCATACTGTAATATTTAATGGAGATACTCCCTATCATTAAACACACAGCCCCTGCTTTGCACCCACACTTATAATATTTTTACATCTACACTTAAAAATAATGGTGTCATTTTCAAAACAAATGTCAAATATCCTTCATCAATATTTATTTGATTTTGAGCCCCCTAGGCGGTGCAGCCAAGGTTGTGCTTACAACAGAAGGGAGAGATAGTGAGGGAGCCTCTTCCCCCTAAATAATCATCATCACCACACACTGTACCATCCATTCATCCTGTCCTTCCTCTCTGCCTGAGGTCCCTGTGACAGAGGACTCCCCTTTGGAACAATAACAGTCTGATAATCTCCTCTTACCTCCAATATGTTTACTGCCTGGTTAACAGGCTACTTGATAGGTGTCTCTCCACGCCTCCGCCATGGGGAATGATAGTTTCATCATGAACCTAATAAAAAAGAGCAGTACTCTAGTGAATGAAGGCTACAGCAGGGGATAAGTAATCATATATGTTTTAGTATAAGTCACACAATTTTACATGTAAAAAACAAATAATGTACAAGATTCATTTAGTAATAAATGGGCAAATTAAATGTGTTGCACTTCTGCAATAATTTCCTCTCTAAAAAAAATCTAAATCTAGCATGACAGCAAGGGCAGGTGTATGGACAGAGTTGTGTGTCTCTACCTGTCCTGAGTTTCCTCACCCAACCCACTTCTCATCCAGGGTGTCAGTGTGGGAAGTGGCGTGGAATTAGGCCGCCTGAGGGTGTGAGCACTTGAGCATCGCACCCATCATCCCACCTCCATGGGCCATCCCACCCTCTTAGCACTGTTTACCAGGCCTAGCCTAATTGATTCCCTCTCTTTATCTTTTTACCTCCTTAATTTTGTTATTAAGTATGCTGGAGAGGCGCAAAAGCTCCTCTTTTTCCCATTTTAAGAAATTATACTCTTGTACTTGATCCAGCTAACAGGATTTTCTTAAATTACTTTATAAAAGACCATCTTTTAACTTTCGTCTTTCTCTCTCTATCCATTCATTAGCAGGTCTGCCTCAAGGCCTGCTCACATCAATTTCTTGGGTTAAAGTTACAAACTTAGGCAGCTCAGCTCGACGCTCACGGTGGTTTGTGGACGAGAGGGGTGGCTGTGGGTGGAATGGGGACAAATTATTAATTTCTGAAGTATTAGAAAAATAAAGAGATTGAATTAAGAGTATTGGTCCTCTGTTATCCTGCATGGCTAGCCTCAGGGACTTACTGTGGTGGAGGACATTATGCAAATTCTCTCTCTCTCTCTCTCTCTCTCTCTCTCTCTCTCTCTCTCTCTCTCACACACACACACACACACACACACACACACACACACACAGCCTGCTGCATCCACTCTCTTTCTCTCTCTCTCTAGCAGTCAATCTCTGCTCTCCTATAATCTTCCTCTCTCTGTGTCTCTGTCTCTTTAATCTTCATCAGTCAGCAGAGACAGAGACAGTGTAGAGAAAGTGTATCCTGTCAAAGCAGCTCCTCTCTGGCTCTTTATTCTCTCCTATCTCATCCATGAAGTGCTGGTTCCCAAAATCTCCAAAAGCAAATCAAATGTTCAAGAGGAAGGAGCCAAAACAGTTATTAATAAAAATCAGGGTTTTAAAGATGCTGGAAACTTTATCAATGGTGAAGCGCATGGATATAGTTATCTGTGCTTAGGATCAATAGGCTCAATCTGATTTGATTTGATTTATTGGGCTCTCCATTAGCTGGGGCCATAGACACAACTATTCTTCCTGGAGTCCACCTAAAGCTTGTGCAGCTCTACTTTACCAAGCATCACTATTACAATAAAAACAACCACCAAAAACGACATTCAATACATCACATTACAACACAGGACAACACAGGACCTACTTTAAATTATTCACAGAATGTAGAATAATAGGATAAGAACATAATAAGAGGTGTTCTTTATTTTCCTTGCAGCTCCAAATCTTATAGCATATGATATCATGTCAATATCTTGATATCTTGTTTTAAACTGTCCATCGTGAGTCCGACAATGTCATCGGTAGAGCACTCTTTTAATAGTGAAGGAAGGTTGGAGATGGGAGGTGGTTGGGTTGAGGAGTGGCATGGAGAATGAAGCTGAACAAAGGTAAATATTTATGAAATCTTAATACTTGTTATGTCTCAATGGTCTGTTGTATCATAAATGAAATAATTCAACATTTAAAATATTCAAAACAGAAGTAAAACAGTGGCTCAAACAAAAGACAATATATAAACAATTGATCCATTTCACACACATGATGTACGCCTATATACTTACACTCTTAGACACTCTGGCACACACAATGCATACACAATCACGTCTGACTGTTTTTTTAATCTCTTCTGTTGTTTATATTCTGAATCTGATGTAGCATTTAGTTTTTTTAGCTACTTTATAATGGATACTTAAACCTGATTTCAAAAGTCTACCTCGGAAGGAGAACTGCAAATTAGCACCCGCTAGTTATTTAACAGTTCTTGTTAGTTCTATTAACAAATGAGACAAATAACTGCAAAGTCGGTGTACCTGAAATAATATAGAAGAAAAATAAATAAAGATTTGAATAGTACTCCTTTAAATGCAGTTGTTTTCACTACAACAAAAACCTATAGATTTAATCAAATCTTCCCATCTCTCTGAACTTAGGCTTGTTCTCAATGTAGAAAGTTAAGCCAATAAAATACCAGAATATACTGAATAGTTTCCTATTTAGGAAAGACAAGTAAAGGCAGGTTAAATGTACTCATTATCGAAGCCATAACAATTTAGATAGCCTACGCTGACATGCAAAACTTGGGTCAATATTGATGTTTATTTAAGAAGGCTGATGAGGCCCAAGTCCTGTTAATTAAACCATAATAGAGGAGATAAAAGAAAAAGGGGAATCTGAATGATAAGAGGAGGATGGCCAAAGGGGAGCCAGAGAGGTGGAAGAGTAAGGGGGGGCAACGAGGCATGGTGTCAGTAACAAGGACGGTAATCTTACAGCAGGAGGAGGAGAGGTTCCCAGCAGCACCGGTGGCATCCTGCTCCAGCAGCATACACGGCACTAGAGGCAGAATAGACAGGTTTGATGTTAGCAAATATTAGCTTTGTGCAAGACGTGGGTGTACTCTCTTTGACACGCTCATTGCATATTCAGAGACAGATGTTTCCGAGGATGAGAAAGGAGGAGGACGGGAGGCTGAATGAAAGACCTGAGATGGCAGAATTGCTCTCGGAGGAGCAAGTAATTGGCCCCTTGACGTTAGCAGCGACAGAGAGAGGCACTTACACAGACACACACACACACACACACACACACACACACACATACACACACACCTTTTCCCCTCGCTCATCTCCTCTGCTTCTTTTCCCAGATCTGATAAAGGTAAACATGTAGCAAATTTGTCATTTGATGAGGGAGGATTTCTACAAACAGAGCTGACATGATGAGCCTGTGATCTGCCTGTACCAGAGTCTGCAGGGGCCCAGGCCGGCAGAGATCTCAATCCTCCCTCTTCCTCTTCCCCCTGCTTGCTCTGTGCCTCTCTTCCTCACACACTGCCACACACACACACACACACACACACACACAGTCTCAGTAATTGCTGCCTGCTATCCATATCTTTCCCCTTCTCTGTCTCTGAGTCCCTCGCTCTGCTGCCGTCTATCTCTCCTCCTCAGAGACATCCTCCTCTCATTTTTCCCCGTTTCGTCTTTTCTCCATCAAATAAAGGGCCCAGCCCTCGCCTCAACATCACACTCAATTTCTGACTCTTTCACTTATCTCTGGACTCCATGCCTGCAAACTGCTCAATTATCCACACTCACCTAGTTTCCTCTTCCTTCTTCTCGCCCATGAAAAAAAACTAAACTATTTCCAATGCCATATTTACAAGTTAAAGAGGTTAATGGTCAAGAGTTGTATGAGCTGAGTGATAAAGCTGTGGGGCTGCAACACATTCAGGTTATCACCTGAATGTGTTGCAGCCCCACGGGAATAATACAGGGATTTATGAACGGGTTTTTAGGGGATTCGTATCAGATGGATTCAGAAGTACTAAGTTAAATGACGTTTAGCGGCCATGGACCATCCAGGCTCTTCAGACAGAAACTGACCTCCATTACCACAGTAATTCTCACAACAGTAACCCCTCTACAGAGATTATGAACACACACTTTCAAAATGATCACGAGACTCTCTTCTGACCAAAAAAAACACATCTTCCCCATCCCACCACACTTAATTGCTCTGCACTTCTGCAATCCTCTTCTCGGACGCATACCCCCTCCTTTTATCCCACTCTGCTTTTTTCTCTCTCTTCTTTTTGAGTCTTTTTCTCTCCATCTGATCTGAGAAGGAGTCACTGGGTTTGAGCCTTTCCACTCAAAGGTAATGGTCCTGCCTCTGCCTAGTCCCATGACTCTAATCCTGGGACTCGGGACCCAAGCTACTGCTCTCCTCCATGCTGCCTGCTCAATGCCCCTCTGTCTCTCTGAACTTTAGCACAATTCTGTAAATCTGTATGCAAATTAATTGTTACCATCACTAATGTGGACAGGGCTGATGCAAAAAATTCATTTCTTTTGGTAATTAAAAGTAGAAGTTCAACAGTTTTTACTGTAAATAAGGTAAGATACTGTAAGATATTTTATGATACTGTATATGAGAACATCAATTACTTTCATATCTGTATGCTAAAGCTAGGGCAGCAGCCAGTTAGCTTAGCTTAGCATAAGGCCGAAGAATAATTCAGCAGCCCGTTTGGACATTGATGAACAAATTGTTTTAATGTGTATCTGTCACATCAGTATTGGCACACATACTGATAACTGCTAAATTATTGGATTTTCAACAATCTGTCTAATCATCTGACAGTTTGTGTTTCCAGCACCAACAAATTTTGTGATGATGCTGATGTTCCCAGAGAAATTAACTTTGTGAGTACAATGTTATCATAACTGAAAGAAATAATGGCTAAAACTAGGAAAATACAACCCAAGTTGTAATAAACAGGAATTATCCTTTCAACCGGCCTGGAGCTGCCTCAGTCATCTGTTTGCTTTCTTATGTACATTCTTCCTGCTTATTAAGAAACGACACCCTAAAACATCATTAGAAAAAAGCTGTGCTGCCTGGGAGAGGTCTTCTGTAGTGGGAGAAGGGGGTTGGGGGGGTTGGTTGCTCAGAGGAGAGCTGAACTTTGTTAATGGAGTGTTTCTCCGTGCAAGTCACTCAACTTTGAAAGCCAAGCCCCCCGGGTGCGGACTCTGAAGCGCCCGAATCAGACATGCACAATCAGTTCCACTCCTTAAATCTCCTTCAGAATCATATCTTTTTGAGCAGCCTTTCCTTAATTTATTTCTCTATCAGTTAGTGGGTTGTGATCTGGCGAAGTGCTTCGGGAATAGGAAGCACCACTGAATGGTGAAATAGAGAAGGTTCCTCTCTTTCTGTTGTCGGTTCCCTCGCTGATTTCCACACACACTCATACTCCCTATCTCTCCCCCTGTGCCCTCACCATCCATTTAGGCAGTGCCTCTGACTAATTTGCCCATCACGCTTGCTGTCTGGTCCTTTACGGTTGAAGATGTTTTGACGTGTCTCTCTCGGCTCGCTCTCTCCACTGGCACTGTCTCCACTACGATTAAGAATATTCTGATAATAAGCAAATGCCAAGAGTCACCGAATGGCTGAGGAATCCGGAATGCCACAGCGTGAGAGAGTGTGTTCCTCTGCATCAGTGGAAAGAATGTTTAGAGTGAGCGGTGCATGCACAGCATTTTCACTCAAAGGAAATGTAATCCAAAGTGCAGAAAAAGTGGGGCTTCTAGAGGGCAGATTCTTTATGCTGAAGATGAAAGAGAGCACACTCATAAAGTTCATTTATATCCCAGATTTCACATCACACACACCAATGACAAATGGAGTTATTTTTCTTATTGATTGCACCCGATTGTTGAGTGGAGTTCAGGTGGATTTGTAAATGCCAGCAAGGATGTGTGTGCCACATGCATGCACCCACGTGGTCTTTCTGCATGGCCCGAGTCAACAATCTCCTGCCATCCAGCCACTCACTTCAGAGGTCGCCCTGTTTGACTCTTCCCACAATCCCCTTTGAAAAAAGGGCGTGTCAGTGACAGGAAGAATGTGACAGGCCACTACGGAAGCCCCCCCCAACCCTATACCCACTGGACTGACCAAGTGATTAGTTGGGGATTAAAATATTTGCTGGCTAAATATCTGCTTTGGTTGTCTGACCCAACATCACAGTTCAAAGACATGGGCTTAACCAACTTTTCTCTTTACTTGACAAACCATCAAGACATCCCCAGACCACACCCAGTACACAGGCCAAAAATCATTTATAACCCCTAGTGAGAATAAAAATCCAAATTTCATGTAAAGTTTTGCACTTAAACAGTAAATAAATCCAATTCATATGGAGGTGAAATGCTGACAATGCAAGTGAAGCGTTGATGGGTCATGTGCTGCATTGACACTAAGGTAATTACAAGAAAATACATAAATACATAAACATGTATACTGTGGATTAATGTAAATGGACTGTATTTATATGACTACTCAAAGCACTTTTACAGTACAGGAACCATTCACCATTCACACACAGTCACACACTGTGGCCGAGGCTGCCATACAAAGTGCCACCTGCTCATCAGATAAACACATTTACACTCTGATGGTGCAGCATCGGGAGCAACTCGGGGGTCAGTGTCTTGCTCTACAACTGAGCCACAGTCACTACAACTGAGTTAGTGTTACCAGGAGGTCATATAGTTGCAATGAATGCTTTGCTCAGACAAAAAATCATTCATTTACAATAAAAGAATACCTTAAAGATGCATCGTTGCATTTTAAGTGTTGCATACGGTAACTTAGCCTACTTTGGATGTATTGTGAGCTAAACCAGATATCACTGTCACTGTGTCAAAAGTCAAAGCATTGATTATTGTAGCAACCAACATAGTAATAATTTATATTGCGTCTTTCATGAAACCCAAGGACGCTTTACAAAAGTACAGGGGCACAAGGGAAAAGAAAATAGTACCCCAACACAAACACGGACTAAAATGTCCGCGCCAAATGAAAGGGGGACGTCATTTAATCTAGGGTACAGGCGCACAACCACATCGCGCAATCTAATGTTTAGCCGTAACTCCAGCAGATAATTTATTAAATAACATTAAAATACAATTAGGCCTAAATAAAGAAATCTCCTGTTATCTTTTACCTGGCTGGATACAATAACTTTCCTTTCGGTATTACACCAAAACCTGTGACCCGTCAGAATGTGTGCTCTGTAGCACCGTCCACCTGCCATAAATCTTATTGTGACTTTGTGGGAAAATTGGACCCGGGCAGAGGCACTAATAAAAACTATATAAAAATAGCATTCTTTCACTGTTAGTGTTGTTTGCTGTTACAGTCATTTAAATTACAGTTTCAGAAACATTTAAAAGTTACATATGAACTTTAAGTACAAGTACAATCAGCTATATGTAATGTATTCAAAATAGTAAATTAAGCTGACAAATTGTATTATTATACATTATATTAAATTTGTTATATTATGTTGGGTAATCTGTAAAAATGCATCTATTTTATAACTTGATCATGTTTTGTAAAATTGTGCAAAGTAACAAGTAACTAAAGCAGATAAATGTAGTGGAGTGAAAAGTCTTATGTTACCTCTAAAATGGAAGTCTAGTAGAAATATAAAATAGCTTGGAATGGAAATAACTAAGCAAAGTAAAAGTACCTCAAATTTGCACTTTACGTACGTACAATACTTCAGTAAATTTCCACCCACTGACCTTGATATAAGGTCGAAGTACATTTGACTTTAAGGATTGATCCAGTATTTTTCATTTTTTTGTGCCGTTTATTTGTCCAAAGAGCTTCTTCTTCTACTACTTCCTTTTAAACTTCTTCTTGAGTATTGTTAGTGTTATGATAGTAGCAGTTA
This sequence comes from Percina caprodes, assembly GCA_013375575.1. Classification (NCBI taxonomy): domain Eukaryota; kingdom Metazoa; phylum Chordata; class Actinopteri; order Perciformes; family Percidae; genus Percina; species Percina caprodes. The sequence continues at coordinate 2,418,591 of JABXJD010000013.1, forward strand.
CAGTGCTATCACTATTATTACTAACTAGACAAAATACTAATACTACTTAACTGCATGCAAACCTATGAAATGTTGGAAAGTTAATTTCAAAAGATTATATGGATAAAAAAAGATGTAGTATACTTTACACAGTATGTCTTTGTTCTATATAGGGCTGCAACTAACAAGCATTTACATTATTGACTAATCTGCTGATTACTTTCTCGATTAATCGATTGTTTAATATTTAAAATAACAATAACAATCATAACAATTTTCCAGACATATTCAAACTGCTTGTTTTTGTCCCACTAACAATCCAAATATACCCACAGACAAATAAAAAAAATGTTTGAGTAGTTGCTGATTACTTTTCAGCCCATTAACTAATTGATAAGTTACATTTATGCATAATTAAAGTACTCATGCTAAAAAAGTTAATTTTGTCTCAGGGCAAAACTGTACCACTGGATACACTCACTGCTAAAGCAGCATTTTAATGTTTTTAATACATGAAAATAAAAACAGTATACTGTATACTATGAGCTTTTAAAAGCAGTTAATAACTACTGAGGAAGCTATTTTTTTAAATTTCCACATACAGTGGTGAATGCAGGGGAGACGAGGAGAAGCTGCCAAGTACATTATTATCCCTCTGGGCCAAACAACACGCACCCCTGGAGACTTACATCACTCAGCAAATTAAGAGCGGGCTCCGTGGCTGGGACCTCAGCAGCCTCCACCTCCGCGCCGAACAATATAACCTGCACTACACCGCAGAGCATTCATCTCAGCTCTATGCCTGGTCTTGTTATTGCTTTATTATGAGTCCTGGCTACTAACTCAGGGGGCTAATATTATTTTGCTTCCGACGGTCATTTGGCACTGAGTGTTCTTAATTTCTTGCGCCCCTTTTCTCCATCCTACCTTTTCTTTGTGTCTCGTGAGGGTGGGGGCAGACGAGGCATGTCGGCAAAATGCAAAGGTTTAATTACTTTTTGTTGAATTAATTAAGGAGGAAAACTTGTTCTTGGCGAACAAAAGTGAGGCTGGCTGGAGGCAGTGGTCGAGAATGGGCGTGGGGCACAGGGAAAGCGTCATAGTAGCCTGGCAGCCTCAGAGGATTTAATTTAGAGTGGGTCCCCTGGAGGGCCCATCTACTGGAGGCCCGGGCCCCAAATCGACCACTTGGAGGCTCTTATTGGTACCAAGCTTACAGCTATCCATCAATGTCACGCCACCCTCCAAAAACCAGGGCACACTGGGGAGAAACTACATCAACACTTGTGGCTTCAGGAATCTAGAAGTCACTGTCTGCAGGGTGGGGGCATTGAACCTTTGCATAGCCTGGAGCTGCTCCACTGACAGAACAAAAGTGAATTATGATGCATCAAATGTAAGATTTAGAAGAAACACCGTAAATAAAAAGACGATTTTATGTTATGTTCAATATTCAATAATAATAATGTAATAAAGCCTTGAAACCTTCACGCCCAATATAATTGCAAGTGTGCAAAGATAGTCTAATTGCTTTAATTTAGGCATATCACCACTAAAAGGAATGGGTGTGATGGGGCTTAATGATTAGATCCTATATGTTGTAAGGTTATTTTTTATCATTTGATTTGATGCACTCTTGGACACCTTTCTGATCCCTTTATTGTTATTTTTATTACACCAGGAAATGGTCCCTTCAGTGTTCAAATATAAATGAACCGTGTGTACAGTAGGGTTGCACTAGGTGTACCGATGATCTATTGCATAACTTAAATGTATGGATATTCACCTTTAACGGAAAAAGAATTCTGGCATCTGTCAACCAAACAATTTCTATATTCAAATATAATCTGTTTGGGGCCTTGTTCAGATTGCTCTGATTTATAGCTTCTCCCTTTTATCGTATCACATGAGTGCTCCAAAGTGCCTCTGCACCCTAATTTCATTTTGGAAATACTCATGTCTATGTTGCTGCGACTGTTTTTTCTTCCAGTCCCTATTTTGATCCCTTATCTGGCTATCATACAATGATGCAGATGTCCAATAAAGATATGAACATTAGATTCTTTCAAACACATGAGAGGAGATACTTAGCTTGGCAAGCAAGATAACTACACGATGCGTTGCAGTGTATTTGTTTGCTTTTTGTGTTTTTGTGCTTGTGGCAAAGGGGGAGGGGAATACTGTTTGAATACTACATCCAAAGTGTGCATGACAGAAATATCACCAAATTATATGTCTCTAATCCCTTGGGAATATGAATTAGCCTGGAATGAATCAGTCCTCAAATGAGTAGGTGTTTTGAGGAAAGAGAGGTACTGATATAACACGCTGAAGCCAGTAAACAACAATCCACAATGAAAATACAAAAAGGAATGCAAGTGAGGCTGCCAGAGGAAGATGCCAATGAGATCTGAGACATTACATTCAGTATCACAAACAATGAGAAGTGCCATTGTCCTCTGAGGATTTTTAGTTTCTTACCTTTTGGCTTAATGTGAACAAAATCTTAGGAAAATTTGCTCAGCTTCTCGGTGAGGGTTTTTACTTTTGTTTGATTTGTCAGTACATCTAATATATAGTTCCAAATTTATAATTATAGACAGACACTGAATGGTGCCTTTGTCTTTTTAAATGCATATGGAAATTGGCTGGACAAAACAGCCTTGTGCTGTTATACTACTTTGATGTTGAAGGGGGGGGGGATTTGATTTTTTTGTGATTTTGTGGAGGGGGGTTAAATGGACTGGTGGAAGTGTTCATGTCATCACTGCCAGTGATTTGCTGATCAAAGCTGTTACTTCTACAGCCTTTGGGTTTGTGTGTGTGTGTGTGTGTGTGTGTGTGTGTGTGTGTGTGTGTGTGTGTGTGTGTGTGTGTGTGTGTGTGTGTGTGTGTGTGTGTGTGTGCGAGCTGAAGAGCTGATGCTGAACTAATGCCTACCATCGCCAGGGTGTAGAGTTTCTCCTACCGGGTGGCCGTGCAGCCCCTTAGCTCTGTGTCTCTCCATGTGTCTGCCCACCCACAGTATGGAGGTGTTCAAATCTCCATTGGGACAAATCTGCATCTCTCTTGCCCACAGCTCCCTTGCTCTGTTTCTTTTTCCCTAACAAACACACACACACACACACACACGCACACACACGCACACGCACACGCACATGCACACACACACACAAAGATCCACTCCTCCGCTATGATGACTGGTGAAGTGCAGCCAGAGTTAGCACTACCTCTACAGATTAGCCTTTCAAGAAGCTTCAAACTGTTGTTTGGGGATAACCAAGGTGGCATGCAATTCTTTACCTGCGTTCTCTGCTTCTTACCTACGCTAAAAAGGTATAACACTGCATATTAAATGTTCACAGAAAGGCATCAAAACACACAGGGTGTCCATGCTAAAATATAGGGTGACTTCCCTGCCAAGGTTCTGCAGCCATGCTAATGAACTCCAAATTAAAAAGTGGTGTAGCCTGGCCTGTGATCTAAAAGTGTGCTCTTTTTTGAAGCACCATCTTCCCCCTTAATCACACAAGTTGTAAGATCAATAAAGCTTAGTGCTTAAGCTCTGTTTTATTTTAGGGAGGAAAATGGAGGCAGTGTACTCTGTAAATGTTCTTACTGGCACATGTGAATTTCTTTGCACTCAAATTGAGCAGGATTAAGGAGTTTGGGGAGGGGGACAGAGGGGGGAGCACCAGCGTCTTCAGACTACAGCTCATGTGACAAAAGCTGAGTGTGGTCAGCCAGACTATTAGTCCAGCAGTAGGCAGGCGTGGGAGTCGTGAGGTTGCCCTCTGCTAGCACACAGGGACCGCCCTACAACAATAACAAATTAAAAGAAAAAAACAATATAAAGTAAGGTGTTGAGCCACCACAAGCTGCCAGAACAGCTTGAATGTACTTTTGGCAAATATTCGAAAAGTGTCTAAAACCTAGCCTGATGATCAGACTGAACCGCCAGTGTGCTTCCCTTCCTTTATTCATGGAAATGGGAAAAACATTTTCCCCCAGTGAAAACGTCGTCATTCATGTCACTTCCTGTGGGAATCAGAGGTGGGAAACTGGGGCTAGATTTTGCTAACAGAGTTTCCCAGTAGGTGACGCGTTGTTGACAGCTGACGTACAGAAACGGGCAAGCAGCGTTCAAATGTTTTGAATTGTAACAGAGTAACTTAAATTAGTTGTAAAAGTTGTGTGCTATTGCCAGTAACAAGTAAACCAATTCAAGTCAAGTAGGCCTATGTTTTGAGCTATTGAACAAACTGTAGTGAGGAAAGTAATGCATAATTGAAGAGCTTTGGGGTGTCCTTTGTTGTTGTGGCCTCTATGAGTTTAATTATATAGGTAACTCACTAGCTATGTAGGAATATTAAATCCTCATTCTCATACCTAGGAACTGATCTGGTCTGGTCTACTTTTTCTCAACAATAAATCTGAGATGTGAGGAGCCATTCAGAAGTCTCAAACTGTACTGGGGAGACAAACGCCATTCTTTGAAAAGATATTTTTTCATCTGGAATTTTAATGATGATAGTCTGCATGAATGAGTTTATCCACTCCTTAGTCTTCATATGAAAGTGTCAAAATCAACATCAAAAAGAGTGTTCATTTAGTACTTTTTTTTAGTAAAAAACCCTGTCCAGAGCTATAATTTCTATGAGTGAACAAACTACTTTTCAATCATTACATGTCAAAACATTTGGCACTAAAAACACGTTGAGGAACACTACAAGGTAGAGGTCCCTACTGGAATTATTATTGTATAGGATTTTTGGCCGTATATAAAAGCTAAATACAGTATATGTGAGTTTTACTGAAGCTAAACTAAGGCAGAAAGTATATAATGAGAAAAGTCTTGCTTTGCCAGACCATCAACACGCTGCAGAGCGGATGGTCTGGCTTGTCCATAGCAATCAGGGATGGGAAAAAACGTGCTCTGGTTTGTTGGCATTTCATTAAACCAATCACAATCGTCATGGGTGACGCGAAACTCCGTACAGAGCCGCTGCAAAATAGTCGTGCAAGAGAAAACTCAGATTGTACAGATAATTTAGCTAGCTGTCTCAATTTACCATGCAGAGATCTGAGGAGCAGTCAAACATGGTCCTCATAAATTCCAAGTAAAGGAAGTTTAAAATTCCAACACAAAGAAAGTGGAAGAAAACTTAAAATACATGCATCCGACGGAATATCCTGCGGCACCGGAGCAATCCCGGAAGTGGAACGTCAAGGATATAGACTATCTTGGAGAAAGATTTTGGCAAGGCAACAGCTTTATAAATTAGTCAGCAATGTTCAGTGTGACAAATGTGGGATACAGTCACTTGATGACTCCTAAAGTTTGGTGTGCTTTAAAGATGGATGAGTATAGAGTGAGCTGTGCCTCAACTAAAACAGATTGGACTTTTCAGACCGGCGTCACTATTATCATCCTTCTCCCTCCCCATTTTCTGTCTAACTTTCTTGCACGCACGCACGCACGCACGCACACCCCACCCCACCCCACACACACGCACACACAAACACACACACACACACACACACACACACCCCTAGCTCGTGTTGAGCGAGCGCGATGAAAGCAGGCAGACCTAGAGAATGGATAAGGCTGCGGCCATAGTATGAGGAGGAGATGAGGCCCCAGTGTGCTGGAATAGCTTAGGCCCCAAAAGAAATGAGATCCAGGCACTTATTTGTCAGGGTGTGTGCCTGCTCTTTCCCCGTCTCTGCCCTGTGTGAATATGCATGAGGATTTGAGAGGTATAAATAGCGGAGGTGTCCATATTGCCACTGCGTTTTCCATCAGCACAGAGAAAGGCTTTAATGGGCTTATTATGAACCGCATTACATCACCAACGGCAAATTACAAATTCCTTAAGGGAGAAGGAAAGGGAGAGCTTACTCTGTGGCAAAGTGTATGCAGTTGACAAGTCACATGGCCCCATGTTTTGGTTTAAATGGAGGTGTGGGTCCTTTGGGTGCCATTTAATAGCTGTAATGTAATACAATTTGTTGTCTTACTTTGTTGTCTCCTTAAGAAGCATTTGCTAATTTGCTGTCATTAACAGAGACTTCTTCATCATAAGTTGATTGCTGAATACAATACAATACCTGATGATTTAACCCATAAAGAGAGGAGGAGTACAACACAACCTGTAAAACATTGTCTGTGGCACTAAAGGGAGTTTTTTCTTTCTAAATTGGAAAAAGAAATCTCAGCTTGGCTTGATAGCATGGCCACGGGAAAATATTTTGAGTTGGGGATACTGACACATTTTCAACAGTGACATTTTCAGCCAAAGTCAACCCCCACACACCACACTCCACAAGCGGAAAAACAAAAACAAGAATGAAATCCAAAATCCAAGACAGGGCAAAACTAGGCATGGGTAAGTAGGATATAGGCACAAAGCTACAACAATGGGACAGAATAGGCCTACTACAAGCTCAAACACTGAGCCATAAAATACAAGGTTATGAAACACATCACTGAATTAAAGTAAATTAGTTAGCTGCCTCGTTGTCTGTTGCTAGCAGGGTCGCTGTGGGAGTGACAGGTGTAGAGGTGCGGCTGCTACTTGTTTTGGTTACAGTTGCTGAGTTTTCTGACCCAAGTCTATTAAGTTTGTTAGCCTTTGGTGGATTTACGAAGAAATACAAAATGTGCTTTCGTGCCATGTTATAGGCTAGCTAACGTCTGTACTGTTGACCAGCCGGGAAAGTTTCCACAATTATCTTCTCTCATGCATAAGCATCAGAGGCTCAATTGGCAGATTCCCTCTGATCAAATTATGTGTTTATCTCTATGGCCTGAAATATGTGGCAACAGAAACTGAATTTGAATCATTTATATTGCAATTTGAATTGCTAAACTTGAATGATTGCATTGAAAAACTGAATTTGAATTACATAATTTGAAATTGTACTGTTTAATCATTGCATAGAAAAACTGCATTATCGTTTGAAAATTGAACTTATTCAGTTGGAACTGAAATCCAATAAAATGTGATCATCAATGAATATTCAACTCTCTATATCTTCACATTCAGTTGGAACTGAAATCCAATAAAATGTGATCATCAATGAATATTCAACTCTCTATATCTTCACATTCAGTTCTCACAATTCAAGTTCAGTTCACAAAATTCAATTTGAAGTTACTGTGACAGACATCCGAGTACTTAAAGAATGAAGGAAGAGCAATCAAGCATAGATCAATTTGTATCTTTCGCGCTCCCAAATTGACCTAGAATCCTATGAGCGCGGCTTTGCCTGTTTGTTAGAACAAACAATGATGGACGTAAGTGGAGCGAAGCAGAATTGGAGCTTCATCGCTCACAGCACATAAGTCCTTTAAATGTAAGTATCTTCAGTGTTTTCTGTATATTTGTTATCACCGTTAATGTGGTACATTAATGTAAAGCAAAAGGCTTTAATGCTGGTACAAATTGCTATTAATAATAAGTTTGATATATCACAAGCTAACGTTACGCTAACTGAACCTATCATTTAATATTAGGCTGTTAGCTGGGTTGCCGTCTTTTGTTTGTAAAGTTTAATGTCCGGTGGCATTTTCATCTCATTTTATATGCCGTTACTGTATATGCGTAACGTTAGCAGAGATTTACAAATTGGTGTGTTTCTCAGTTGTAGCTGAGGATTGTAGGTAAAGCTGCACCTTGTTTACTTTACTAGCAACATTAAATGAAAGCAAAATGTATGAGTATATTCCAACGTAAAAAGTATAACATAACGTTACGTTATAGCATTCATAACGCTTAACCATCTTTTTCTTGTGTTTGCTGTCTTTCAACAGGGACTAAGGAACAAACGGAGGCGGTCACTGAGGATGGAAGCCACAGCAGCAAGTTGGCCCTGGTTTGTCAACATGGATGAGGCATTAGGGCAGTCTGATTGCCTCGATCCAAGAGGACTGCACTAGCATCACCAGAAGGGAGAGATGAGGAGGAAGAGATGGAAAGCAAAAGACAACTGCGCACGCACCAATATGCATGCAGCCTGTTGCAGTTGCTTCATCTTTTGTGTTCTTACTTTTTTAACGGTCTTTTTGTTTCTTACGTGTGTGATTCACAGCTAAACTGCACTCTCTCAAATCATGCGAGTTGGGAGAGTTTTAGGAAGCCACAGCACAGTTGCGCAGCAACTTCATAACCGCTTTTGTTTAAACCAACTGATTGTGCTCGCGCACAGCCCACAGACATCCCCACTGAAATCTGGAGGAGGACACATCAAGGATGCAGAGGTGGAACGAAACGGTGAGGGAAGAGAGAGGGGTCCAGGCAGAGACTTAGGAGAAGGAGATTTAAGCCGTGTCTCCCCTCTCTCATCATGGGCAATGTCAGGTCACTTGCTAATAAGATGGAGGTCAGAGGGAGTACCGGGAGTGTAGTTTAATGTGCTTCACAGAGACTTGGCTACACTTGGATATTACTGATCACAACGTCTCCATCAACGGCTTTCAGACTGTTCTGGCCAATAGGGACTACACCGAGAGCGGAAAGCGTAAAGGCGGGGGGCTTGCCGTTCTAGTTAACAACAGATGGTGTAATCCCGGTCACATCACGGTTAAACAGCGTGTCTGTAGCTCAGACATTGAACAGCTTTCTTTGGGACTCCGGCCATATTATCTGCCACAGGAAATTTCACATGCCATCGCCGTTGCTGTTTACATTCCACCCTCTGCTAACCCGACATCGGCGTACAACGTTACCCACACCGCCATTGCCAACTCCAGACTCAACACCCGAGTACCCTCATAGTGATCTTGGGTGACTTCAACCACGTCACCATGACCATCACTCTAACCAACTTCCCCCAGTTTGTGATCTGCCATACTAGAGAGGAGAGGACCCTGGACATGCTGTATGCTAATGTTAGGGACGCATACAGCTCTTCCCCCCACTGGGCAGGTCCGACCACAACCTGGTTCACATCAACCCCTGCTATGTGCCTCTGGTGAAAAGGCAGCCTGTGACCACAAGGACAGTGAGGAAATGGTCAGAGGAGGCCTATGAGACACTTGAGGGATGTTTTGAAGTGACAGACTGGGATGCACTCTGTGAGGCACATGGAGAGGACATAGATGGGCTGACTGAGTGTATCTCAGACTACATAAACTTCTGTGTGGACTGCAATGTCCCTGCAAAGACTGTTCAGTGTTACCCAAACAACAAACCGTGGGTAACAAAGGACATCAAGAACATCCTGAATGCAAAGAGGGCTTTCCGAGACGGGAATAGGGAGGAGGTGAGGGCCATTCAGGGGGACCTGAAGGTGAAGATCAGCGAGGCGAAGAAGAAGTACAGGAGGAAGCTGGAGCGTAAACTCCAGCAGAACAACATAAGGGAGGTCTGGAGCGGCATGAGGAACATCACTGGCTTCAGACCGACTGGCAGCAGAGGAGTTGAAGGCAGCTTGGACAGGGCCAACAAACTTAATCTGTTCTTTAACAGATTTGATGCTCCTGCTCCTGCCCAACCCTCCATTAACCCAACTGCTATCTCACCTCCAACCCCACTACTCCCCCTTCCCCACCCCTTCACTGTCCCTCGCCCTCCTCCTGGGAGATCACTACTCCCCCCTCCTCTGGCCCTCAGGTTAACACCTCTCTCCAGCCTGACTCCTCCTGCCCATCCCACCTGTGATCTCTGTGTGCCTCACTGCTGACCAGGTGAGAAGACAGCTGACCAGACTCCACTCTGACACAGCTGCAGGCCCTGATGGTGTCTGTCCTGTGCCCCCAGCTATGTGGAGTTTTTCACCAGGTCTTCAACCTGAGCCTTAGTCTCCAAGGGGTTCCTGTGCTGTGGAAGACATCTTGCCTCGTTCCTGTGCCAAAGACGCCATGTCCCAATGACTCCAAGGACTACAGACCCATGGCACTGACCTCCCACATTATGAAGACCCAGGAGAGACTGGAACAGCTGCGGCCCTGGTCAGACCTCTCCTGGACCCCCTCCAGTTCGGCTACCAGCCCCGACTGGGAGTTGAGGACGCCATCATCTTCCTGCTCAACCGCATCTACGCCCACCTGGACAAGCCGGTGAGCACGGTGAGGGTCATGTTTTTTGACTTCTCTTCTTTGTGCTTTCAACACCATCCGGCTGGCCCTGCTGGGTGAGAAGCTGACAGCAATGCAGGTACCTGACTGGCAGACCACAGTGTGTGCGCCTGCAACACTGTGTGTCAGACAGCGTGGTCAGCAACACCAGGGCCCCACAGGGGACTGTCCTCTCTCCCTTCCTCTTCACCATCTACACTAGTCCTGCCATCTCCAGAAGTTTTCTGATGATTCTGCTGTGGTTGGATGTATCAGCAAGGGTGACGAGGCTGAGTACAGAGCTGTGGTGGGGGACTTTGTCACATGGAGTGAGCAGAACCATATACAGCTCAACGTGACAAAAACTAAGGAGGACTACAAATACCTGGGAGTGCACTTGGACAATAAACTGAACTGGGGCAAGAACACTCAAGCACAGAAAGGGCCAAAGCTGTCTCTATTTTCTGAGGAGGCTGAGGTCCTTCATCATCTGCAGGACGATGCTGAGGATGTTTTATGAGTCTGTGGTGGCCAGTGGTATCCTGTTTACAGTTGCATGCTGGGGCAGCAGGCTGAGGGTAGCGGACGCCAACAGACTCAACAAACTGATCCGCAAGGCCAGTGACGTTGTGGGGGGTGGAGCTGGAGTCTCTGTCGGTGGTGTCAAAGAGGAGGATTCTGTCCAAACTACATGCCATCTTGGACAATGTCTCGCACCCTCTTCATGACTTGCTGCTCAATCACAGGAGCACTTTCAGTGAAAGACTTATTCTCCCAAAATGCACCACAGAGCGCCACATAGTGCCTATGGCCATCAAACTTTATAACTCCTCCCTGTAAGTGTCTGACACACAGACACTTAGTGAAGTTGAAACTTGACAATAATTTCTGTTTTGTGCAATAACACTATCTTGAAATGTGTGCAATACTCTACTGCTACCATTAGTATTATCATTATTATTATTATTACTGTTCACCATTACAACTCCTTAATTATGTAAATACTGTACATATCCATACTTCTTATATTGCTTTATTTATATTTCTACTTGGTATTTATACTATTTGTGCAACTGCAACACAGAATTTCCCTTCAGGGAATAAAGTATTTCTGATTCTGATTCTGAAGCGAGCAGGGATACAGAGGCCAAAGAGAGATGTTGACTAGATTATTTGCTATATTAGAGATTGGCATTAATAAAATAAATGCATTAAATTAACTGCTTTGTCTGTGTCTTTAAGTTTTTAGGTGTGTGTATATAATATAAACTGTTTTTCAATGTCTATTTTTCCATCAAATTATGACCTGGACACAGGAAGCTTAAAACTGAATAATTATATTCAGATGCTACCCCTACTGTTTTAATAATGACTCATTAGGTATACAAGCTCTAAAAAGACATTAATGATGTGTATCTTCATTATAACATTTTATTCAAACATTTCTATATACTGTACACACAAGTATATTCAACATGAAATGGCGATCAGACTCAGCTGCGGATGATGGTGTTGCTTCCAGACTGCAGACAGAAAGAGAAAGCTTTAGGTTAGTCAGTAGTTATCAGTTAGTTATTGGTATCCAACCTGTCCTGGTAAAATTAAAATTGTATCACAGTATATCAAAGTATATTTAAGCATACTGTAACATGAAGGAACTTTATGTAACTGTGTACATACAACTGGTGTAGTTTCTTAATCATGGTCTTAACTGACAACTATTGATCATGAACAGTTGTCAGTTAAAACCATGATTAACTGTAAACTAACACCTATACCTTTATTGTGTAGTTGCTGAGCGTTACTGCACAGCTTCCAGCTGAGCTTGACAACGCAGATGTGACGTGAGCAACCTGTCTGAAAGTTGTAAGTCTTCTGGTAGCTGTGCCAAGAGAAATCTCAATCATTCCCAATCTTGCAGAGACGGAGAGCGTAGGTGTATGTAAGGAGATAACATAGGCACAGGCTAATTATTGAATTATAATATTATTAATTCTAATATTATTATTAAAAGCTGGTTAACATTAGTAATTAAACCTAAACAGCTAATGTAAGTTGAAACTGTCTGCAAGCTTATAATACGATGATTTGTCAACTATTTGGCAACCGCAAGTTGGTTATGACACAATCGTTAGCCTATTTTTACAAAAACCATAACGTGAGATACAAGGTAATGGAGCCTTTTATATATTTAAATATGGACAAATAGAGTCTTTAAATGCTTTAGATGTAAAGTTATTCACTGTCAAAGTGACATCAAAATGAAGGGCCTTCAATGGGATGCTAACGGCTGGTGATGGCTTCGTAGCATTAAAATGGCGCCATGGGAGCTATGCTAAGAGAGGAGATGCTTACCCCCTTGGGAAGGACCAGGCCTACCATAGAAGGATCCTTGACTTTGAGAAACGTTGTCCATCTATTGATCTGCGCTCTATTGCTCTTCCTTCCTCCTTCAAGTACCCGGATGTCTGTCATAGTAACTTAAAATTGAATTTTGTGAAATTAATTTGAATTGTAAGAACTGAAAGTGACGATATATAGAGAGTTGAATTTTCATTGATGATCATATTGTATTGGATTTCAGTTCCAAATGAATAACTTCAATTTCAAGCTATACTATTCAGATTCAGTTTTTCAGTGCAATGATTCAAGTTTAGCAATTCAAATTCAAATATAAATTATTCAAATTTAGTTTCTGTTGGCACATATTTCAGCCCATATATCTCTTACCAACCACACTTTAAAATCAGTAAAGTGAGTAGGTTAATATCAATAATCAATTAATTAAAATAAATGTGTGTAATTTTTAATTATGGTTGTAGTTTGTCTACCTTTTGATAAGGGGGTGCTGCAGCACCCAACGCACCCCTAGTTCCTGCCGTCATGCAAGTAATTTTATTAACAGGATGCCTATGTGACAAACTAGGACTGTGGCGTTTGTAAGACATGGACATTTACCCAGCAGAGGGGGTCAAATGATTTACACCATCGAGCTGCCTTACAGAAAATGTAGGATCCTGTGTTTTTTCCAGAGTTTGACTCATACTTAGGACAAAAAGTTAGCATTTCTCGACCTCTGCTGCTTTGATTTTCACCATTATTTATTTCATTTGTCTCTCGCAAGTCCCTTTTATTAATAGAAGTGCAACACTAAATTGCTGGAGTACCTCTTTGACAGACCTTATCAAAGAATGCGTGACTTCTGCTGAGCTTTGAGTAACCCTGAAGTTGTAGCAAAAGAATAGTGGTAAAAAAATAACACTTAAACTCAACAGCAGTTTTATTTTGTTGTTACCTGTGTTTTGATTCTTGATGGCAAATCAGATCCCCCCCAGTGCGTTTCTGAATACAATCTTTGCTTAGCGTGTTTGAATTTGTTTAGCAGCGTGCACCCTGGCCCACTTCCACCCAAAGTTCCTGATGGGGATTCACTCAGTCAGACTTCTGCTCCACTTTCTCCTCACAGTTCTGTCTTTGACCCACTTTGATTCACCTCTGTGTCCCATTAGAACCACCTCTGAACATGGCAACACCGGATGAAACAAAACAGAAGAAATCATGGGTATATTTAAGTGGAAATATTCCATCTCTTGGTTAAAATGAAGAGATGAGCACAAGGTTGCGTCATCAGAGGATGGCAACTACATGGTAAGCGGCGCATTCAAGAAGAGCACAAAAGGACAGAAGCAGAAAGCTGCCTTTATGGCTAAAGAGAATGAGTACAGCCGTGAGAGATTAACATGTGAGATACAGACAGAGTCAGTGTAGGGGAGAAAGAGAGAGAGGAAAGTTGAGGAGGGTGGGCAAGGAGGAGATGAAGCAGTGATCTCCTGATAAGCCTGATAGAAAGAGGGATCAGAGTTCTCCCAGGCAGCAGGTCGAGGGAGGTGGATGGATGCAGTGGACGGCACATCGAGCACCCCTGCCATCCGCGGGACCCCGGCATCAGCAGAGGAACTGCGGCCGGGTAGGTGCCAGTGCAGATGCAAATGAATGAGCGTCAAAGAAAAACAATTGGGCAGAGGGCAGCGGGATGGGCATGAGGGGAGGCAGATAGAAGGAGAGAGGGAGCTAGGGAGAGGGTACCATCCCTGCTGCTCTTTATCGCAGCCATTGATCGTGGCGTGTGTGCATTGATCCAAGTCGACCATCTGCTAGAGTTAGATAAGCGTGCGAGGGCCTGGGCATTGTGCTGTCACTCATGGAGTGTGCACTAAGAGAGAGAGAAAGAGAATGAGCGAGATAGAGGGAGAGCGAGATAGAGATAGAGAAAAAGGGAGTGGTGATGTTGAGTAGGGAGGGGTGCTTTGGCTGCAGGGAATTATGGGGGCAGGATTAGCCTCCTCACTTGCAGGAAACAGAATTTTAAACGGCTGTCTCCTGGCTCCCTCACACAGACTCACACACACACCACCCCCCCGTGTCTTGTCTCCCTGCCCCCACCCTGATTCTCACACATTCTCTATTACAGTGAACTTCATCGAGCTCTAGTGTGTGTGTGTGTGTGTGTGTGTGTGTGTGTGTGTGTGTGTGTGTGTGTGCCCCCAGAGGCCACACAGTGTATCGTCTTGATGCCTTGAGCTCCGGCCCTCATCTGCTTTCTCCCTACTCACGTCTTAGTGACTCCAACCATCATAAGAAAGGGAAGCCCACTTCATCAAGATGTCTCATTTCATATTCAAGTCTCATCATCATCATCATCATCATCATCAAAATCGTCATGGTGACTCTTATCAGATGTTAATGCAATACATCTTTTAAGTTCCTTTATGGAGATTTCTGATGTGATTTGGTTTCTAAAGATGGCTCACATGACATCAAATTACAAAATCACAAATTACTACAGCCTGATTACAAAGGCATATAACCAGTCTTTCCCATGTGGAAATATGCAAGCAGGCAACTCTTGTTTAAGAAGCCTGAAGTGAGATTCACATTTCTGAAAAAAAAACAAAAAAAACAAAATCACTTTTCATCCACCAGCAAAAAGAGCCCTTGGAAGCCACAATCCCTACTTTTTTTGTGTGTTCACATTTGGCTCCCTTTTTGTTTTACTGGCTAATCCAACCGGATTTGGAAAGAAACAATATGGTGTATCACAGTCTGTATTTGTGTACAATGGTAAGCCCATGTGCATTCGGCTGAGTGGCACCTGTCCCCTTCCCCCTGGCTTGTAGTCTTTCTAGAAAATGGAAAATATGGAGAATTCTGGAAATATTTTGGTTGCCAGGGAGACCTATAAAAGAGCAACTGCAGCAGCATCAGGGCCCGACCTGAGGGGGAGAGTGGCAGCAGGAGTATGTGTTCTTGCAGTGATGGAGCCTACCATGCCCCCACCCTAACCCCAGAGCTTGCCCTATCTTCTGTGCAACTGTCTTTAAGTCTATTCTGCTCTGTTGTTGCAACTTTTTCTTTGCTCCATTTTCCTCTTTAGAATTTGCACATTGGGGTCCAACGCACAAGACCGCTGCTTTGTGGGAGGGTGGGGGTGTTTTTGATGTGAAGGCGAAAGTGGTATGGAGGGATTAGTGTGGCCGGTTGGATCATCTTACAGCCGCCAACCCCCCCCACATCCCCCACACCCCCCTCCAGACTCGTGGACAATGGGGATTAAAACTTCTCTTATTCTTCGGCCCCAAACGGCAGGATGACAAAGACAGTATTCCTCAGGGTCTTTTAACACCGGGCTGCACAGCTGAAGTTGTGAACGGGGTGGGGGTGGGTGCTGGGCAGGGGTCTTATACAGAAAATAAATCCTATGGAATTTTCTCCTCATTGCAAATGGAGATTTGTAGCTTTGGCCTTGCTATCTTGGCCAATCACACATAACACATCAGTGTCACTCAATAGAGGATAACAGCATCCGGTGGAGTGAATGTTTATATCTGAGGCACTCAGGGGCCAGACACAGCTGATACGCATCTACATCCACGCAGCAGCACAGCTTCAAAGGGAAGGTGTCAATGGCTCATTTGGAATAGATGTGATAGATTAATTATATTTCACTTACACCGGCGTCTCACAGCACAGCTCCTTTGCAAATGACAAGGCCCAGGAAACAGTCACCGTGCAAAATGCTGAACAGGCCTTGATTTCTTCCTCATCATTTCAGTTAACAGTGTAGGACTGTTATTCTCTGCACAGGGGACTAAAGGTGGTTCTCATCTGAAATTGACCATATACATGTATTTGTTATGTATTGTGCATGCTAGGTCATCTGCATCATGGGAATGTCAATCACCTGACTATTATAACCTGCCTGCTACTCTACGACTCTACCACAAGTCAACAAAAGGCTAGTTCTAGGTTCAATTATGCCGGGGTCTAAAATCACTCTGCCATCATCACATTGTATTGTGTTGTTGTTGTTGTTGTTGTTGGTTGGCTTTATCCCACCAGAGGAAATTCACAATGTCACTCCGTTCTCTTTCACTGATGAATGGAAAAATGCAATGTTGTCTTTGGGGGTTGACAGCAAGCAATTTCCAACCACAAATGACAAACTACCCCCTCCTCCACCCGTGTGTGTGGTAAAATTGTTTCCCTAATAAAAAAAAATGCATCTTTTGATTGTGAGGGTGGGGATATTTTAAATATATGCATATGATCTTTCTCTCTTTTACCCTCTTTCACACCCTCCCTCACTCACTCACTCACTCCCTCCTATCACTCTTCCCTCTTTCTCTATCCCCCTTTCTCTCTCTTACACCCTCTTCTCTCCTCTCTGTCTCTTGCTCTCTCGCTCCCCCTCTCTCTCTTTGCAGTAAATAAAAGATTAAAATGACTGTTCTAAAAACACCGACTGGTCACCAGAAGATAATTGTTTCAGCTTTGTTTACTGTGCGTGAATGTTTTCTCCCTTTTTAGTGCTTTTTTTCTTTTTCATTGTGTCCATAATTAAAATTCCTTTATTTTCAAAGTAGTTCTAAAAGAGGGAGCTAAATTGCCTTTTCTGTGTTTATGTTGTCATTGGCCCACTGTCGGGAAGGGTAGAGGAGGGGGAGGAGGGGAGACAGCAGCAATGTCCTTGGGCTGGATAGAAGATCAACTTTTAGTCTGTAGTAAATGCCATATATACCACACATATATGTATGTGTGTGTGTGTGTGTGTGTGTGTGTGTGTGTGCGTGTGTGCATGGCAGGCAATGTGTATTCCTATACATATCTACATTAAGAGGTGTGCTCTGCTGTGATCAGGCATTGTGTGCTCATTTTAATGCTAAGATTTACCAAAAAAAGAATCAAATCTTACTTGTCTTCTGAGAGGAGGTGCATGCTGGGTGGGCTAATTTAATATCTACAAATTGGTCGTTATACGCAATTGAGGTGTTGATGGATCCCAACAACAACAGTATGTAAATGTGAATGAAAATTACAAGAGCCACTCTAACACCTTATAATGAACACAGCGTCTCCTCAAAAACACAACGCACAAACACTGACCTGAAACATGCTTATCTGGCACATGCGGCAGAAATGAATTTCCGGAAGCCTGAGTTTCATGCACATTGATGAACCACAGTGTTGCTCCCATTTGCCTTCCACCACCAGGCTGTAGGTCTACACCTCCTCCTCCCCATTTTTTCCTCAAGCAATGTCAGAACTGAGAACACATTTGATGATCAGGGAACTCATTAGAAAAAGGTGACAATGAGGTTTCACAACTCTGAATTTCCACCAGCCAATCTTCCACAACTCCCTTTGCTACCCAGAGCACAGCCAGTGAGACTGACGTGGGCTGCCTTTGAATGACGACGAGACTTCTGGAGGGGGCGATCGGAGGTTCTTTTGCCCCCGATTCAAGCCAGCAAGGGTAAAAATAACACTGCATTATAAGCCCTCATATATAGCCCACCCACAGGTCTGAGACCAGGAATGTTCACGCATTCATACACTTCATACAGATACAGAAACATACAGAGAAGCTCCACTATACAATCACAGTCCATCACCCCTGCTCCCAATGATATCCCTCTTCTGCTTAGCCAGGCGCCCATAATTGAATCTCAGGTTGGGATTAATTCTAGGAGCTGCACTTGACTCGGTCAAAAACAACTATTACAGGGAGGCAATGTATTTTTTTACACAGCACTTCACATTGATTAGGCAATGTGCAGCGATGAGAGATGGATTGGATTCTAGATGACTGTCATTTGCATTAAATGAGGGGTTTGCCGCATCCAGGGGAGAGGGGCTCCCTGACACCGAACGGAGCAGACTGAATAGCACTTTCCATAATGTACTAAGAGCAACACGCACACCTGCATGCACAAGTACACACACGGACCCAAGCCTACACACAGGTTTGTATGCATATAGACATGCCAGCCCTATAAATAAACACAGCTGGTTGTGTTGAACAGGTGTAGTAATATGGAATAGGGTTTAACTCCATAAACGTTTTTAATAAGATCCACACTGTTTTGGGTGGAGGTGGATGGGATTTGCAGTTTAAGAAGAGTAGATTACAATGACCATAGTATCTCCAAATGTAACTCCTCTGTTGTCATTCCAGGGATGAGCTCAATGAAACAGTGTGATCTCGGGGGAGCAAGTGGTCCAGGGAAAGCTAAGGCCTGTTTCATTGCAGGGTGAAAAAAAGAAGAGGGGCGAGAGAATGGAGGGATGGCAGAAGTGGTTGGTGGTGGTGGTGGTGGGGGGGGGCTGAAAAAGGCCCTCTTTCAGTTTTGAATAAGAGCAAGAGAACGTTTTTCTTGCCTCCTCCTGTCGTGCTGTCAAACTCGATCAGCACTGAGGAACAGTGACGCTGCTCGCCTCCCAGACTCCCCCTCTGCACAATGGAGTCTGCGTGGACCCACCATGCATTTCACATTCAATTTAGCCCTCCCCGGGACATGGCTGTCAGGGTCAGCATTGGCGGTATGAGACAAGGCTGGGGGTGGAGGCCGATGCCTTGGACTGTGGCAGGTTTTGTAGGGAGGAGGGGTGTAATGACAATGCTGATGGGTTTGGGCTCATAGTCGAGAAAAGGGGTGCTGGTGCTGCTCAGGTTGGAGGGAGGTCGGTGGGGACAGAAGATCCAAGGAGAATGGACAGGAGATTTGGGGTGAAAATGGGGGTGATGGAGGGTGGCCTCTTCCCAATAATAAAAAAAACTCCAAAAGAAAGGTCTGGCCAGGGCCTTTATTCGATGGAGCTTATGCTGCTTTCCATGGGGTCCTCAATGGGAGCTAGGAGACTGTTACTCTGCCGAAGCCCATTAGCCAGCATTAGGAGCGTCCACACATCCGCACAAGGAGATTTGAGACAAACCCTAAACAGCCCACAATAACTGCGAGGTACAAGCCTTGAGCTTTAAGACCTCGGCTTGGCCCAAAAGGGCCTTGAATAGACGCGCCCCAAATCATGTTGTTGAACAAATCAGGTATTAGGAAAGAGGAGTTTGTCCGAATTTACTTTCCCTAAAGACTTTAGTTAAGCTAGTTACTGCGGAGCTTTAGTTAGGCGTCGGTTGCTCGTGTGTGATTGTGCATGTGTGCGGGGCCATCATTCTTCAGATGTCTTACACTATGACACCCTACAACCCCCCTGCAACTCTCCCATATGAACACAGCCACACTGAAGCCTAAACTCACCCACTCCAAACAATAGGCTGCTATTGGCAATTAAATGGCATTTGGCTATCCAGGGTGCATTTAATGGTATTACTGTTGCAATTCTTCTCCTGAATGGCAAAAAGGATTCCCCTCTCCACCAATAAAGCACTACTCACTGTCTTACCAGCATTACATAGCTTACCTTGGGCTTATGATTCACGGCCTTCTGATTACCATTTGAATATTTCCTTTTTCCAAAGTGCTGGCAGATTTAGTTTAAGGTGCTGCTGGGCCTCCAGCTATTCATGAGTGAGGAGGCCGGGCTGTCGTCATCCATCGCAGGCCTGTCCTTCAAGCTGGCCAGAGCTCTCCCACAGCCCGTCACTGGACAGCCACCCAGGTAGATATGCTGTACTGGTTTCTCACATTGCTGTTCAGATTTGTCACTCACATCCTATAGAAGCTTGAAGCATCAAGACAAACTGTTAAACACACATCAGTAGCCTTTTGTCAATGGTGTAAATGTTTTCAGGTGCGATGGATGCTTCACAATTTAAGGAGTCTTCAACTAAAAGTAGTCATTGACTCATTAAAGCCTTTTTAATACCATGTTTATAGCATCAAATGAGTCAGATTTTCCCTTATGTTTTTGTCCTAAAAATGGAAGAATAAGGCAGAACTAGAAGGACGCATTTTCTTCACCAGTTGTTAAATAATTTGCCTCCAATGTGTCTCCCATCTCTCTCTTTGTCCACATCTCTTGTTTGTCCAGAGATCTGGTTTGGCAGGCCCTCTTTCTATGGCCAAGATGCTTTGAGAGGAATATGAAAAGGCAGATTTAAAGGTGACATCTGGTCAGAGGGGAGAGAGAGACAGAGAGAGAGCCTGGTTATCACAGCTATGCGAGTACATTTAGAACGGTCCCTCTCCTCTTCCCCCTCAGTTGAAATGAACAAGAAAGGAAACACTGAAATGTAAAAAAAAAATCTGAAAAAGATTTAACCGAACAGCCCAGGGGAAATATCTAATGTATTTCTCTACTGCTTTATTCATTCACACCTTTATTCTGGTCTGAGGAACATTCTCACAATGTGAAGGGAGCAAATTTTATTACAGAGATACCACTAAACCTCAAATGCATATGTGTTGAAATATAATCCACCCCCCAATTAAATCTTCCCATCCCAAGGAGCAGGAACGATGGCAGGCCAAGGACAATACATAGGAAAGGTTTGGTGATCAGTTGAGGGTTTGTTTATATATTTGGTTCCCACAAGTACTAGAGGGGCTCCATTAACTTGACAGACCAAACAGATTGGGCGGAGAACAGAGCAGCCCCTGTCAATAGTGAGGATTATAGGACGGCTGTTTGGCCTCCAACCATTTTGCCAGCCAGAAGACACAAGAGGGCTCCAGTTTGATTCAGTTCCACTCTTACTGTCAAGTGTCTCTGGCACTAAAAGGGCCAGATACTAGCAGACAGATTAACAGAGATTTTGCGATTGACCAATTGCAACAACATTTGAAACATTTGAATAAGCAGTAGAGTACCATGTTCTTAGTCAATAATTTCCAGACATATCTTTTAAAACGTTTCATGACATTGGCTTTACATGAAATTACATCACACCATCACACAGAGCAGTTCTCTTTCATGCTTTGTTAACTTCCATTAATATAAAGAAAAATGTATGCAGTCATGCACACTGCCTCCCGAACACCCTCCTTTAAAACTGCCTTCACTCTAATATGTGCATTAATGGGGCTGCAGAAAAATGGTGTCTCACTGGCATTGTTCTGTTCCTCTGGGACTT